>CABHPH010156799.1:11259-86656 GCA_902168325.1 Peromyscus nudipes | reverse complement strand
AAAAAAAATATCCCCTATTTTCGGTAAATAGATTGCCATCAAACAGCAACTGAACAGTTAGTGGAAGAGGAAATCAAGGAAAAGGAACTTTGACTTGGTGGCCTTTAAGCCACAAAACAAACACAAGAGCATGAAGAGACTCAGACAAATCCTTTCAAGACAACCAGCTCTTGAAGGTGTACTCATCAAGCCCTTGGCCAGAGTACTAGAGTATTTCCACCAAGGTTAAAAGCAAGTAAAAGCAAACAGTAAGAAGCAGTTCGCCAGTTGAAGATCTGTATGCTAACATCAGAATTAAACACTTGTTTCCTCCTGCCTGTGTTCATGTGTTTGCACTGGAAAGGTCTAGGATCTGTCTTTTATAAACTAGCAGAAAGAAAAACTGGAAAATAAGCTACTGAGCAAGGACACTTCCGTGTTGTCCATTGGTCCTGTCTCCTCCCAGTCCAATCAAACCTGATTCCCATTTGGTACAGAGGTGATTCTGACTTGCTCCTTAGTTGAAAGATTGGAACTCAGGCCACAGCTAGATCACTTAGATCATCACATCTCCCTGGCCATAGTGACTGCTCTGTTCTTGACACCAGACCTTATATGGTCATTATTGCCATGGTAACCAATACAGCTCCTTCAATAGTAAGTCGATCCTAATGGGCTTTTTACACATATAAATACAATGATCTTGTATCTCAGTGTGTGGAGGCTGACAATTCAGTAGACAGGTTGACCAGCAAGCCCCCAGAATCCTTCTGTCTTCATTCTTCTAGTACTGGGATGTAGCAGGAATCTTAACAGTTCTTATTAATAAAATCAAACCTGAGGCAGGTATTGGGGTGAACACTGGAAGGTCAGAGAGACAGAATAAGCCACAGCTACCTCACCTTGCCGGATCCTCAGCTGGTCTTGTTTCCTCAGACTGGAGGCCTCTGAGTCCTCATCCAGAATGGGTCTCAGCTGAACTGCTGGTAGAAGCCTGAAAGCTTAACCAGGCCAAATGCTTCTAGTTTCTGGTCCTCACACCTTATATACCTTTCTGTTTTCTACCACCACTCCCTGGGATTGAAGCCTTGCTTTCTGGGATTAAAGGCGTGAGTCACCATGCTTGGCTGTATCCTTGAACACATGGATTTCTGCCTCTGGAATGCTAGGATTAAAGGTGTGTGCTACCACTGCCTAACCTCTGTTTAATATTGTGGCTGTTCCATCTCTGACCCCAGATAAGTTTATTAAGGTACACAATATTTTGGGGAACACAATACCACCACACTGGGATTATTGGTACATCCCACCACACTCAACATTTTTGTTACCTTGGTGTTTGGATTGAACTCAGGTCCTCATGTATTCGAAGAAGGCAACTTGCCCACTAAGCTGTCTCCTTGACCTCCTCATGTTGATGTTTAGTGTATCAGCTCCCTATGGCTGCAGTAACAAGTGACTACAAATGTACTGGTGCAAAACAGCACACATTTATTTGTAACTATAGGTCAGAATTTTGAAATGGATGGATGGATAGGTAGATGGATACATAGATATATGAATACATAGATAAATCTAACATAAGGGTGGGAAAATAGTTCAGTGGTATAGCATTTGCCTAGATATATCATACTGAGCTCAAATCCAAGGTGTTGGTGGGGCATACTGGCTTTTGGGAGCCTCAAGAACAGAGCACAGTTCCTTAATTTTTGTGTCTTCTTCAGGGTGCCAACAATCGTCCTTCCATCAAAATCCAAGATCAGTGTTATAAGGACGTGTGTATAGCGGCATGCACCAGTAATCCCAGTACTAGAAGGGTGAAGACAGAAGGATTCTGGGGGCTTGCTGGTCAGCCTGTCTAGCTGAATTGTCAAACTCCCAGTTCAGTGAGAGATTCTGACTCAAAAATTAGGTGGAGAATGATTGAGGAAGACATCTGATGTTGACCTCTGGCCTGCACACACATGTACACATGTAGCCTCCCTGACGCACATGAATATGTACACACCGAGATACAAGATCATATGCATATATATATGCATATGATCATATATATATATATGAAATGACACAGAATCAGAGAGATCCTGTGTGTGTATATATAGATTTCTTTGGTATCCCTCTTTCAATTTTAAGAATTCTTTGAGTCCAGCTTGATAAACCTGGATGATCTCCTAATTTGAAGTCCAGCTGGTCAACTACATTGATTCTATCTGTGGTCACTGCCTGGCATGGAAAGTTGGCCCCAGACTGAGGTATCAGGCTGTGGGCATCCAAGGCAGACCATTCTGCCTTCTTATTTAAGTTGTTTATGACTTTCCTCATGACACACCTCAGTGTACCAAAGGGATGGTTCAGGGGAGATATGGAGTCAAATGGAGTGGATGCTAGATCTGCTGTAGAGGAATGTCATTCTTTTGACATTGTTGTTTTTACTGTTAATTTCACAGCATCTTTGTAAAAACTGTACAAAATTAGTTTTAAAAAAATAAGCAAGGATCATGTAAGAAAATATCCCTGATTTCTGCACCTTAGAATAAGGAGTGGGAAAAGGAAAGGGATTGCCCATGATTGGAAAGGAGCGATGTTAGCAATGAAGTTCTTCCTCATGGGCATGGCAAGGGTGAAATCTCCAGGGAGCCTGCAGGGTGTGTCATTTCAAATATTCTTCATGGAGTTCTTGAATCAATTAATGTTCAGATTATGTTTTATATTCAAAGTCATTTGCCTTACATGTTTGTGTGTGCCCTACATGTGAGCCTAGTGCCCACGGATGTCTGAAGATGTGGGAGTTATAGATGGTTGTGAGCCACCTTGTGGGTTCGGAAACCTAAAATTGGGCTCCAGCCATTTTTAAATGTATTACATTTCAGTTTATTCAGTGTGTGTGTGTGTGTGTGTGTGTGTGTGTGTGTGTGTGCATGTGCACACGCACACATGCGCATATTCTATGGCATGCATATGGAGGTCAGATGACCACTTGTGACAGTCAGTTCTCTCCTTCTACCAAGTGGGTCCCCAGGGATCAGGCTTGGCAGTGTCCTGGTTTGCTTCCCTGCTACTGAGATAAAATGTTGACCAAAAACAACTTGGGGAGGAAAATTATTTGGTTTATAGTTTACAGTCCATCACTGAGGGAAGCCAGGTGAAAGAACTCAAGGCAGAGACCTGGAGGCAGGTACTGAAGCAGAGACCATGGAGGAACACTGCTTACCGAATTGCTTCCAGCATAGAAACCTCTTACATAGCCAGGCTTGTCTGATGAGGAATGGTAGCACCCATACTGGGCTGAACACCCTACATGAATTAGCAATCAAGAAAATGCCTCACAGACTTACCCACAGGCCAATCTGTTGGAGACAATTCCGCAGTTCCTCAATTGAGGTTCCTTCTTTGCAGGTGTGTCAACTTGAGACCCAAGACCAACCATCACAGGCAGCAAGTACCTGCTGAGCCATCTCACACCATGCTCAAGACCATCTGTAAGGAAAATAACATGCCCTGCCAGTGAAATGTGTTAAAAATGGACATACATGCAAAATAGAAAGACAAACCTTCCCCAAACTATATATTTTACCACAGCATAAATATCACAAAATTCAGGGAAATGATGTATTTTCTCATTATTATGTCTTTAGCACACACCTACAAGATACTTTTTACTCACATCTTTTAGTTGCAAATTCCTTGATTGCTTCTTCATATGACAACAGTTTTATAATGCTTCTTTTTCCACAGAGAGGAAAGGAAGATAATTGTTTCGTTGATTGGAGTGTTTTTCTATTATTGTTGATGTTTGTGCTGCAAAAAGCACATAGTTTCACACAGGTTCCTGCTGTGTGTTGTAGTGCGCAGGCTTTTGTCCTAAACCTTCAAGACTTCCAGTGAACTTTATTTACTATGTTTCATGTGTGAAAGGAGACCATGTAGCACCTAAAGTCACAATATGTAAAATTTTTCTTTTGCATTTATGTTGATAGATTTATTTATGCTTGTATTATACCTAAATGAGTAGCATTTAATTTTGAGCACCTAATGATTGGATGAACCATGTACAGTTATAACTATACTTCCCTACATTTCAATTTTTTTTATTGTAGTAGTAAGGATATGTCCTGTTTTTCTTTCTGATGCTGTGGTAAACACAATAACCAAAAGCAACTTGGAGAGAGAAAAGATTTTATTTCAGCCTACATTTCTAGTCACAGTCCATCATAGAGGTCAGGGCAGGAACTTAAGGAGAAACTATGGAGGAATACTGCTTACTGGCTTGAGCCTTGGTTCTTGTTCAGGTAGCTTTCTCATATAGTTCAAACCAATTTGCTTAGGAATGGTGCTGCCCTTGGTGGGCAGGGCCCTCCCACATCAATCATCAGTTAAGACAATTATTTGCAGACATGGCCACATGCCATTCTGCCATTCTGATCAAGGCAATTATTCAGTTGAGGTTTCCACCTCCCAGGTAACTCTAAGTTGTGTCAAACTGACATTAAAAGTAACCAGTACAGGATGGAATATGGGACCCTGAGCAAGTAAGCCAAAAACTCTACCCTGGTCCCAAATCTTATTTATTTTTTAAATTGAAAATACTTTTCCATACAATATATTGTGATTAGTTTCCCTCCTCCCAATTTCTCCCAGATCCTCCCTACCTTCCCTCCTATCCAAAGGTTCATTTTATTTTTGTGTATACATAAGTGTGTGTTATGTTTGTGTGTGCATGTGTGCAGGTACCTGTAGAAGCCAGAAGAGAATATCAAATTCCTTAGAACTAGGATTATAAGTGGTGTGAGCTCTGGAAGGTGGGTGCTGGCAACCAAACCTAGGTCATCTGCAAGAGCAGCAAGTCATTATAACTGCTGAGCAACTCTCCAGTCTTCAACATGGTATTTCTTTATCATTACTCACCTATTTCCAGGTCTGGAGGTGAATGTATCACTACTGCATGTGTTCAGCTTGGCACAACTGTAATCATGTTCAGTCAAAACCATCATGATTGCCCCTCTGTGATCCTAGGTATTTTTGCCTGCAGTTCCCAGAATACTACAAAGAGACAAAACCGCAGAGTGATATGTAGAGCTTTATGAACAGAACATGCCAGACTCTGCTCTTACCGTGAGATAAACTAGTTGAAGTTCCTTCTGGTCTTTACACTAAGCCCGTTTCTATGCCAAATTCTGGTGATGCACCTGATCTTACTACCACCCAGGACCACGCTTCTGTCAGTAAGTTCCCTCGGGGTCATTTCTCATATGCTGGACTCATTGGAACAATGATGAAATTTCTGTTCATCATTTCCACCTGATTTGTGGTGAATATGCAGAGGTTTGCACACATATTCCTTGAGGTGATTGCTGCTCTGGCTCATAGCAATCCTGCATTCAGTCACTTCTCCATGGAAGTGACTGAAAACTGCTAGAGTATACCATGATCAATCCAAGTTAGATGAGTGCCCAACTCACACTGTTAGGTGGATTCACAAAATGCCCAAGCCATTTCAATACTGTGTTTTGTGTTGAACACAACAATATTGTGTTCAATACTATGTTAGTTAGGGTTTATATTACTATGATAAAATACCATGACAGACAGAAATTTGAGGGAGGAAAGGGTTTATTTGACTGATACTTCCACTTCACAATCATTGAAGGAAGTCAGGGCAGGGACTCTGGAGGCAGGAACTGAAGTAGAAACCATGGATGAGGGCTGCTTACTGCCTTGCTCCTCATGGCTTGTTCATCCTGGTTTGTATAGCACCCAGAGCTACCATCCCAGGGGTAGCACCATCCACAGAGAACTGAGTCTTCCCACATCAATCATTAATTATGAAAATAGACCACACAGGCCAACCTGATAGGGTCATTTTATCAGTTAAGGTTCTCTCTTCCAAAATGACTCTAGCATGTGTCAACTGGACATAAAACTAGCCAGCACAACTACCAAATGAGAAGTGTGATGTGGATTGAGGGACTATATCCAGAGGAAGTCATTCCCCAACCCATCCATAACCGAGCACTCTATATTATGAGTCTCTATATTGACCACTACTCACTGCAAAAAGAAGCATCTCTAACCAAAAGTGACAGAAGTGAAAAATCTACTTATATAAACAAATATTTAGAAAGCAGTTTGAAAGCATGACCATTTATCAAAACAACAATAGATTCCCTCTATGGCCTATGATCTTCCCCGTCACAGGCATTTAAACAGATTCACAGCACTAGGTATTGAAATCCCTCCTATGGAACAGATTCGATATCCAATCAAAAAGCAGTTGGCTACCTCCATAAGTGCTATGCCACCATTGCATCAGTGGGCACATCTTGCCAGCACATCAGCTTTATAGCATACAGGGTCCAGTGCTAGTAAAGACCATTGATGTCTTTTTTCCACAGCAGACTGAATAGTACCTTCTGGTATTGTGCAAGCTAGCCAGGAGTTTCCTAATCAATCTGAGGTTCATTTCTCTGTGTCTGAGTGGTATCTTTAACAGTAGGGTCTTACCAAGTGGCTATGGTGAGAAACCAAGAGCAATGACAACAGTCTGTGTTGATTTGGGTGCTTATGGGCCTCCTTGATGAATAACTCCTAGAGAGGTATGTCATGCCTGGCACTGACTCCTAGGGAGGTATACTATACCTGCACAGAAATTTTCATTTAATAATTGTGTTTTCCGGGATCAGTATTGTCCAACTATGCAGGGTACTTTTGTTAAAACTCCCTTAATGTAAATAAATATAATATTTATTAATATATTCCTTTTAAAATTTATTTATTTTCAATTTTTAATGTTTGCATGCTAGCATGAGATTGTATGTACTATGTGTATTTGGTAGCTTTCAGAGGTCAGAAGAGGTCATTGGATCCCCTGGAACTAGAGTTACAGACAGATGTGACGCCACAAGGGCGATGAGAATCAAACCCAGGTCCTCTACACAAGAAGTAAGCACACTTCCCTTACGTACCATCTCTTTGCTCCCCACATATTTATAATCATTTTGGAAGCCAGTGGACTCCGTGAGGCTTCTTCATGCAGGCTTAGTTTGGCTGATGGACTTTCTTCTTTCCCCTCTCCGCAGCGCCCATCTATACTTATCCCTTAACCCTGAACGGAACGCCTTCTCCTCACACGTCACCTATCTTCCTCTTTAATTGATTGTTTTTTGTGTGTGTTTTACTTCAGTTGGAAGACAGTAGGTTCCCACACAGTTTTTTCATGCATCCTTCATTTTGGTTAAGTTTTCTGCCAAGACCTTATATTCCTGGTCTCCACCACCCTCCATGATTAAATCTATCTCCAGTGTCCAACTCTACTTTCACTTTACCCATGTTTTAATATCTACCCTTTAAACCACCCCCAATAGGGCATTTTTTTTGGTGTTCAGACTAGACATATAAAACAAACAAACAAAAAATTGAAGCTAAGCTCCACATAGGAGATAGAGAGACTGTGTGATGTTTGTTTTTCTGGCCTAAGTGACCTTGCTCAGTATAATATTTTCTAATTATATGCATTTACCTGCAAATGTTATGATTTTATTTTTAAAAGATCTGAGTGACATTCCATTGTGTATATGTACCATATCTTTCTTACCTATTCATAAGTTAATAGGCATCTAGGTTGATTCTGTTCCATAGCTTCTATGAGTTGAGCCACAATGAACATGGGTGAGCAAGTGTCTTTGTAGCAGGATAAAATGTCCCTTGGCTTTATGCCAGGACTCATATAGCTGGGTCATATACTAGTTCTGCTTCTAATGTTTTAAGAAAACTCCAGACTGATTTTTACAGTGACTGTACTAGTTCACAGTACCACCAAATGGATAAGGGTTCCCCTCCCCCTACAAACTCCAGCATTTGTTGTCCTTTGTATTATTGATGACAGCTGTTGTGACTTGGGTGAAGTGATAGCTAAGTGTTTAATGTCCACATCTACCCTCTTTTTATTTTTTATTTATTTATTTATTTATTTTTAGTTTTTCGAGACAGGGTTTCTCTGTGTAACTTTTGCGCCTTTCCTAGAACTCACTTGGTAGCCCAGGCTGGCCTCGAACTCACAGAGATCCGCCTGGCTCTGCCTCCCGTGTGCTGGGATTAAAGGCGTGCGCCAACACCGCCCGGCTCTACCCTCTTTTTAAAGGACTCATATAAGGAAGGTAGTGTGCATATATCTTTGCACATTCATGTGTCTACAGAAGCATGTATGTGCCCATGTACAGGTAGAAGTCAGAGGACATTCTGGGTATTCTTCAAACTTCAACCACCTTATTTGAGACAGTGTGTCCGCTGACCCGGAACTCACCAAATAGGCTATGCTCTCTAGCCAGTGAGCCCTAGGGATCCACCTGTCTCTGCCTACCCAATACGGGGATTACAAGTGGAGGCTATCATGCTGATATTTTTTTTAAATGTGTGTTCTGATGTTTGAACTCAAGTTCTCATCCTCTCAAGACAAGCACTTTCCTGCATGAGCCATCTCTCCAGCCTGCCAAACATACCTTTGAGGTTGAATATTGTCCCAGGAGAGTTAGCCACAGCAGATAGAGCCCCTAAGGAAGCATACTAGGTTACTATGGAGAGCCACCCCAGGAGGTATGGAATATATTTTCTTTCAATAAACACCCACAAAACTTCTCCTTATTTACAAACCATCCACAGAGCACCTACCATGTTTTCAGCACTCTGTAAAACAGCTGGAAGACAACAAGGAACAAAACCAGAGAAACACTTTGACATCAGCCAGGAAGATTAGTATGCATCCTGTCTGGCATTTTGCTCTGTATTATCTCAGTCTCTCACTGTCTCTGGGCTATTTCACAGTTCTGTAAATTGTAGAAAACTGATAGTAATGCAAATGATTATTATTCATAAAAATGCAAATTATGTCCTGTGGACTATGATGGATTTTTGTCCTGTGGATATTGACCAGTTTGGCCAGTTTTACTCTATTTATAATTTATTTTGAATATTTCTCATGCCTATTTATTTTCACCTGCCATTCGGGTTCTCCTTTGAAGTATTTGTAACATCTTACAGGTTCCTGAATTAATTAAAGAGCTACATAAAATTTTTGACATGTGTTCATGCTATATTCATAGTAAAACTCAGGATTTTACCATTTTTAAACATTTTTCCTTTAGCGGCACATCATGGTCTACATTGATAAACACATTTACCATGGAGTAATGTCCTACAATGCATTGGCAGGCTCTTGAGAAACCCTGGGAGTCCATAATACGGAGAGACGATGTTATTGTTTGATCAGGACAGAAGCCACCCATGACAATGACACGAGATTGGACAAGGTAGTATTTCTCGAGTGTATGTAATGTGTGTAGGATGAGGTGGAACTGAGAAGCAGGCTTGCTTGTCATGCAACAAGAGCTCAAGATCATTTCTCCTGGAGGAGATCCAGGGTTCCAGGCTTTGGACAGCTCTTCAGAGAAGCTCTGAGATGTGCCAGCTGCCCCTGCCTGTGCTGCATGATAAGAGAGTTACCAGGGAGCGATCTTCAAACAGGACGAATCCAAGGGCTTGAGAAGACAGAGCTGAGAACCTGGGGCTACCTGTCCCTCACCTTCCTTCCAGGGATGAGTGTTCGAATTGCCTGCTTTGATGCTCAGTCAAATGGTGACCTTTGAAGTGCCCACACACAAGGCCCAGTGGCAGTGTGTTTCAGAAAGCAGTGCCATTGTTAAGACAGAAGAAACTTAGTTTTTCTCTGTGACCACTGTAGGTCATTAAACCTATTTTCATCAAATTCCATCATTATTTAGAAGGTGTCATCTTGGGCCACTGTGATGGCTCAGCAGGTAAAGACACTTGCCCGAAGCCTCACAATCTGAATTTGATGATAGAAGGAGGTATTCAATTTCCACACATTGTCTTCACACACTGTGGCATGCTGTCATGCACACACACACACACACACACACACACCACTAAATAAATGTTAAAAAGATGTTTTCAAAGGGGTGGCTCCCAATTTCCTTTGTTGTTGTTTGTTTTGGGTTTTTTTTTTGTTGTTGTTGTTGTTATTTTGTTTTGTCTCAATCCTGGCTACAAATGGTTTCGGTGTAAACCTGGAAAAGCGCTTTCTCTTTGGTGTTCAGTGTCCTCTTCTTTCACTGGGCTTTCCAGATTGCCCCATCACATATCCATCCAATCCTCACGCTCCACTGTTTTGTTTTTCAGTGTTATGGGATGACTACTCTTGGCTATGGCCACTCTCACTCTCTTCTAAAGAATCCATTAGATGAGCTCAAGGCAAGAGGCTACAGCACTAATTAAAGATGTCTCTGTATGTTCTTTGAAAATCCAAAGGATCCATGTATTCTGTCTGTATGATAACATCAAAACCAAAAAGTTTGAAGAGCAGAGCAAAAATCCCTTTCTGAGCCTGAATAGACACAAAGGTAGAAAAAGAGAGATGTCCGTGGTCTTTTGCCCTCAAGTCCTGGTCCTCCTAGTTGGTAGGCTTTCCTTATCAGACCATGGCTCACATGTTTTGACATCTCTCCTCTGACTGAGACTGAATCACACCACCAGCTTTCCTGGTGTTCTATCTTCTATATGGGGATTGAACTTCTTGGCCACTGGACCAATGAGTCAATTTTTATCATACATATATAAATATGATAATATATATATACATATATATTCTACTGATTACTTCTCTAGGGAACCCTAATGAATATAGATATAATAAACATTTTAAAAGTATCAATCCAGAAGATTCCAATGAACTCTTCTAGAGTCTGAGAATCTATGCCTAGGAAAGTCACTTTGGCATAGAACCCGTGGTCCCGATTCTCAGTATGTAGAGGTAGAGAACACCAAGACACTTCAGACTTATCTCTCTCATCTCTCCTTCGTTGTTATTCGTTGGGTGTTTTTTGTTTGTTTGGTTGGTTGGTTGGTTTTCCTCTTTAGAGAATGTCCAAAAAGTGTGTCTATCACATTCATTACTCTATTCTTGCTTCACACCATGTGCACTATGTTTTAGTTGCTGGGGACCATTTCTAGGTTGTATTAAAAAAGAATAATAAAAATTGAATTGAGATGAATTATTTGGCAATGAATACTCAGCAAACAAGATTTTTTTGCCTTTTTTGGGGGGAGGGGCAGTACAAGAGATTGAAATTGGGGCCTTTTACTTGTTAGGCAAGCACCCAGCTGCTGAGCTACATCTCAAGTATTTCCTTTACATTCCTGGGTTACAGTGCACTGTGTTAGGGGCTGAGGATACTGTGGGGAACAAGATAAGCAAGTACCTTCCCCCCTTCTCTCTCTCTCTCGTGTGTGTGTGTGTGTGTGTGTGTGTGTGTGTGTGTGTGTGTTAGGAAAGTGTGTGTATACAACAGAGTAAGTATATTTCATAAAATATTAGACACAATGGAAAACACACAAAAAGACACTTAAAAGGCAACATCTCTAGCATTCCAATGATTTGTTTTACTTTGTTCAGTTATCCAGCCTTTAGTGGGTATACTCTGATTAGCAATTGTTTAGGACAATCTATTCTTTTTTGCAGTGATGGGTTTAGAGATAGTCATATGAATCAGTTTCTAACCAGTGAGAAACAGGGTAAAGTCCTTGCCAGAGCCAACTTCATCTTAAAAGTTCCTTTTACCTTTACATAAACACACATGAATGCAATCGTCTTTTTTTCTGACGGACCTTATTAGGATCATTTGAAAATATTTTCAGCTCATCTGTGGCCATAAAGAAATGGAGCGACATTGGGACATGCCTGTGCTCCGGTGCCACCAAAGAGCAGCTGCATTTTTCAGGCCCGAATCATTAAGTGCCATAGCTTCTCTTCATTTTTGAGACTTGTTTGAGTTGGCTTGTCTTTGTATCAAAAGAAAAATAGATGAAGCTGAGAGGACAGGGAATGATACGTTCCAGGCTGCCAAAAAGGTGTCATAATAGTGACATCTTCACCAGACACTTAGAGGACAAACTGCCTAAACACTGTGTTTATTTAACTCAGCCATAGGACTCAAGGTTAAGTGTAAAAGTCATAACTTGGTAATGAACTTGGTCTGTTAACAATCTTGAAAGAAGGCCATCATGGGTGGAGAATGCTCAGAAGTGTGCACATGAGAAGGAAACCTATTTTGAATGTAGGTACCATCGTCCCATGGGCTGGAGTCAGCGGCTGAATAAGTAGGGAAGAAGGTAAAAGGCAGCTGAGCAGAAGCCTGTTCCTCCCGCTGCCTTCTGATTATGGCTACAGTGTGACCAGCTGCTTCACTCTCCCGACCATGCCTTCTCCATCATCATAGGCTCTACCCTCCTAAGCTAGTTTGTGCAGGTATTTTGTCAAAACAATGAGAACATACCTAATGTAGGTATGCTGGGGTGAATGGATGCTAAAAGAGCCAAGTAAATATCTTGGTATTTGGAATTCCAGCCAGAAGGGAGAAGGAACTAATTATAATAACAGAATTTGACAATCCAGAAATCATTGAACTAATTCTTGTTCACTCTTTTGCTAGGCACCAACTCTGAAAGTAGCCAGTCTAGAGATGTGTGGCTTTTTTTTCTCTTTCATTTGAAATAATCATAACAACTTTGTCCTTACAAATTGAGTTTGTCTTCCAAGGTGTTTTCTGGAGCCTTACAAGAAGCTTAATCAGTTTCCCATGAATTAATGATGACTATCAAATGGGGGAGGGGTGGGGAGAATGTATTCCAAATAAATACTTATTGCATAATTAAAGTTGCAAGAATCCACTATGAATAAAATATACTTGTATTTACAACACATAAATCTAATGGCTACACTGTGGGGCAACAGAGTGGTTAGATTTTTTTTTTGGTTTTTGCTTTCTTTTTTTTTTATAGAACACTGAACAGTGTTAAATTAGTAATGGGTTGAATACATTTCTTAATTATGTTGTGGCCATTGTGCTCAGAAACACCATTTGCAATAAATTGAGTCCCATTTGTATGCATGCAGAACAAGGAGAAAGTGCCGTATTTTGAAACCCCTAATGCACTCCTGGGAATGCAGGTTAATGCCATCTGCTGCTCAGAATGAGTCCTTGGCTTCAGAGCTGGCAGCTGCATTAGGACTTATCATGCAGTCTTTTCACCCAGGCAATGATGACTGTAGATTTACATATAAGCCGTCACAAGTAGAATTGGGTCCTTCAGTGCTCTGCAGAAAGCAAAGTGTGGGGGAGAGCTACATGAGGGAAGTGGGCAAAGTCCATGTGTTCAACAATTCCTTTTTTCATAAAATGAAAATATGTAATAAAATATTTTTCTTAAAGAAGGGCAAAAGTTGTATATTGTCCCTTGTGTGTAAATTTTAGATTTTACATATCATATTATGGCATACATGATGTATATGTGACATGAAACCAGAAAGGTGACCGTTTGAGGGGATAAAGGGGACAAATGGGAGGGGAGGGGGCAAATCCCATAATCACTGGAAGTGAAACTAAGCACCTTATTATGGAGGGTGAATAAGAGCAAAAGATTGGTAGATAAGTAGGAAAGAGTCATTATGAAATCCAGTACTTTTTGTATACTGAATAAAAATAGTAATGTAAGATAGAGAATGTAATTTCTCATGGAAAAGATTATAAAATAAGTGAAGTCAATATCACAAAAACAAGTGCTAAACTAAATCATAATCACTGGAACTTCTGAATCCAACTCTATTTGGAAGAGGGCTGCTATGAAATGTGATCCTATGAAATATGCAAATGAAATCAGAATAAGGAATTCCCGGGCAAGTGTGCACCCGTGGCAGGAGTCTATATGAAGAAAAGGCTTGAGGAATGAGATGCAGCAGGGACCAGGTTTAGGCTCTGTTTCCATGGATGTACTGTTTGGTCTAACACAGACCAGCAAGAGGCACAAGAAGAAAAAACAGGAAGACAGTCTGAGATAGGAATGATGTGTCCTCAAGCCAAAGAATGCAAAACACATGGCCGCTCATCGGCAGAAACCAGGAAAAAACAAGGGAAAGTTTGTGTCAAAACTTCCAGAAGAGGTCAGCTCTGTTCTGTGATTTTTTTACATTTTACTTTGGTGAAGTAACACACACTTTCCTCATTTGAAGCCCAGAAGTTCATGGTTCATGTCTGGAAACTTTAAAAATGTGATACAATAAAAACTGGAATCAAACACAGAAAAGGATTGCGATCTCTGAGAGAGAGAGAGAGAGAGAGAGAGAGAGAGAGAGACGGGATGGCAAGGTAGGAACAATTTGTGAGACCTGATTTATGGAGAGGGAAACTGAGGTACAGAGAAATGAAGCAACTTATTACAATGAGATAGGTGAGGGAGTTTTTGTTTTTGTTTTTTAAAGTTACGTTTACCTATTTGGAGTATGTATTTGTGTTCGATGCCTCTTACTTGGAGGTCAGAGGACGATTTTGGGAGCTGACTCTCTCCTTCTACCCTGTGGGTTCCAAGGATAAAGTCGTCTCAGCTTTGCTTACTGAGCCATCTCACCAGCACCACATTGTGATTTGATCCCGTGCATGCCAACTAGTTTTTATGTCAACTTGACACAAAGTAGGATCATATGGAAAGAGTCTTAAAAGAGAAATTTGGTTCTCATATGGTTTACCTGTGAGCAAGTCTATGGGGCATTTTTCTTGATTAGTGATTAATTTGGAAAGTCCCACACCATTGTGAGTGGTATTACCCCTGGGCAGGTGGTTCTGAAACATATAAAAGAAGTGTGGTGAATAAGTCAAATCTAGCAAACCAGTGAGTGGCATTCATCTATGGCCTCTGCTTCAGTTCCTGCCTCTAGATTCCTGCCTTGAGTTCCTGCCCTGACTTCCTTGCCTGATGGATGGTAAGCTGCAAGATGAAATAAACTCTTTTCTCCATTAGTTGCTTTTGGTCATGGTGCTTCATTATAGCAACAGAAATCCTAAGTAAGAATGCATGTTTATAGACTCCAGAGCTGGACTTTTGGGGATGAGATCCACTAATCACATATAGCTACTTAAATTCAAAGTGATCAGAGTTTACTAAAATAAGAAGTTCAGTCCTTAGGCCCTGCAGTAACATTACAAGAACTTAGTAGCCATGTGCAGCTAGCGGTGACTGCAGTGGATTATATGGAGTTTCCAATGTGGCTGCAATTGCTATTTCCTAGAGTTTGGGGAAGCAGCAATGGCTCTGCCTTGGAGTATATTTGTAAAGTGATCCTCACATAGACACACAGTAAGATCAGTATATATCATGATTATATTTTATGTGTTTGTTTTGTGTGTGTCTACATGCATGCATGCATATGTGTGTTCATGGAATATTGACTAGCTTCATTCAAAAATCTATGTTTATGTGGTTAAGGATATCCTATACACCAAAGAAGTTCTGTTTCTGCTTCTCATCCAGTAGACCTTTGGATGGATATCTTCATTTTCAAAAAACAATCTCTGCATCTTATCCCTGCACATCAAGGTGCTATGGATTTTTTCTTAGTACTAACTATCAAGAATATTATCAGAAGAAGGTATGTTCCTTTGTGTTTGGGTAAAATGCTCTGTAGATATCTGTTAGGTCCTTTTGAGTCATAACATCTGTTAGCTCTGTTATTTATCTATTTAGTTTCTGACTGGACCACCTGTTCATTGGTGAGAGTGGGGTCTTCAGGTCTCCCACTATTAATGCATGGGGATTTAAACTGTAGTAAAGTTTCTTTTACAAATGTGGGTGCTCTTGCATTTGAGACACAGATGTTCAGAACTGAGATGTTCTCTTGGCAGATTTTTCCTTTGATGAATATGAAATATTCTTTTCCATCTCTTTTGATTAATTTTGGTTTAAAGTCTATTTTAGTAGATATTAAGATAACTACACCAGCTTGCTTCTTAGGTCCATATGATTAGAAAATATTTTTCTAACCCTTTATTCTGAGATAATGTCTATCTTTGATGCTGAGGTGTGTTTCTTGACGCAGCAGAAGGATAGATCATATATTTGTATCCATTCTATGAGCCTGCGCCTTTTTATTTGCAAAACAAGTCCATTGATATTGAGAGATATTGATAACTAGTGAATGTTAATTCCTGTTACTTTTTCATTGCTGTTGATGGTGGTAGTGTGCGTGCATGTGTGTGTGTGTGTGTGTGTGTTTCCCTTTTATGGATTTGCTAGTGTGAGATTATCAATTGCGTGTGTCTTTGTGAGTGTAATTAACTTTCTTAGGTTGGAATTTTCCTTCTAGTATCTTCTGTAGAGCTGGATTTGTAGATATATAGTGACTTATTCGACCATATACTCAGTCACAAAGCAAATTTCAATAGTTATTAAAAATTGAGATAACCCCCTGTATGTTATCAGACCACTACAGATTAAAGTTGGATTTAACAACAACAGAAACTACAGAAATCTTACAAACTCATGGAAACTAAACAATTCTCTATTCAATTACCACTGGGTCAAGGAAGAAATTAAAGACAAACTGCCTAGAATGTTTGTGAAACATTCAATGAAAATGAATGCATAACATACAGAAATTTATGGGACACAATGAAAGCAGTGCTAAGAGGAAAGCTCATAGCACTAAGAGCTTCATAAAGAATTTAGAGAGATCTCATACTAGTGACTTAATATCACACTTGAAAACTCTAGAACAAAAAGAAGGAAACACACCCAAGAGGAGTAGATGGCAGGAAATAATCAAACTGGAGGCTGAAATCAATAAAATAGAAACAAAGAGAACAATGCAGAGAATCAATGAAGCAAAGAGTTGTCTCTTTGAGAAAATCAAGAAGATAGATAAACCCCTATCCAAACTAACTAAAAGGCAAAGATAGAAAACCCAAATTAAGAAAATCAGAAAGAAAAGGGGGGACATAATAATAGATATTGAGGAAATCCACAGAGTCATTAGGTCATACTTCAAAAACTTGTACTCCACAAAATTGGAATATCTAAAAGAAATGTACAAATTTCTTGACAGATGTCACTTACCAAAATTAAATCAACATCACATAAACAATTTAAATAGACCTATAACCACTAAGAAAATAGAAGCAGTCATTAAAAGTCTCCCAACCAAAAAAGGCCCAGGGTCACATGGTTTTAACATAGAAATCTATCAGACTTTCAAAGAAGAGTTAATAGCAATATTCCTCAAATTATTCCACAAAATAGGAACAGAAGGAACTTTGCCAAGTTCATTTAATGAGGCCACAATCAGCCTGGTACCCAAACCACACAAAGACTCAACAAATAAAAAGAATAACAGACTAATTTCCCTCATGAACATTGATATAAAAAAATACTCAATAAAATACTCACAAACTGAATTGAAGAATATATAAAAAAGATCATTCATGATCAGGTAGGCTTCATCCCAGAGATGCAGTGTTGGTTCAACATATGAAAATCCATTAATGTAATCTACCATACAAACAAACTGACTGAAAAAAAAAAAAACATGAGCCAGGTGGTGGTGGCACACGCCTTAAATCCCAGCACTCGGGAGGCAGAGGCAGGTAGATCTCTGTGAGTTCGAGGCCAGCCTGGTCTACAGAGTGAGTTCCAGGACAGGCCCCAAAGCTACACAGAGAAACCCTGTCTCAAAAAACCAAAAGAAAAACAAACAAACAAACACATGAGCACATCTCATTAGATGCTGAAAAGCCTTTGACAAAATCGAACACAGCTTTATGATCAAAGTCTTGGAGAGATCAGGGATACAAGAGACATACCTAAACATAATAAAGGGAATTTACAGCAAGCCTATAGCCAACATATAATTAAATTAGAGAAACTCAAAGCAATTGCACTAAAATCAGCAACAAAACATGGTTGTCCACTCTCTCCATATCTATTCAATATAGTGCTTTAAGTTTTAGTTCGAGCAATAAGACAACCGACAGAGACCAAAGAGATAGAGACAAAATAGAAAGGAATAAGTCAAAGTATCATTATTCACAGATAATACGATTGTAGACAATACTATACATAAGTGACCCCAAAAATTCTACAAGCTACAAATGATAAACACCTTTAGTGAAGTGGATACATACAAGATTACCCGCCCCCCAAAATCAGTAACCCTCCTTTATACTAATGATAAATGGGCTGAGAAACAAATCAGGGAAACAACAACCCTTCACAATAGCCACAAACAATATGAAATAGACATTGGAGAAGATAGCAGAAGATGAAAAGATCTCCCATGCTAATGAACTGATAGGATTATTGGTCTTATTACCAAAAGCAACCTACAGTTTCAACACAATCCCCATTAAAATTCCAATACAGTCCTTTACAGACCTTGAAAGAACAATACTCAACTTCATATGGAAAGCAAAAAAATCCAGGATAGCTAAAATAATCTGTACAATGAAAGAACTTCCAGAGGTATCACCATCCCTGATGTCAAGCTCTATTACAGAGATACAATAATAAAGGCTGAATGGTATTGGCATAAAACCAGACAGGTGGATGAATGGGATAGAATCAAAGACACAGACACAAATCCATACACCTATGGATACCTGATTTTTGACAAAGAAGCCAAAATTATACAATGGAAAAAAGAAAGCATCTTTAACAAATGGTGCTAGAATAACTGGATGCCAGCATGTAGAAGATTGCAAATAGATCCATATCTGTCACCATGCACAAAATTCAAGTTCACGTGGATCAAAGACCTCAGCATAAATCCAGATACACTGAACCTGATCGAAGAGAAAATGGGAAATAGCCTTGAACACACTGACACAGGAGACAACTTCCTGAAGAGAACACCAATGACACAGACACTACGATAGACAATTAATAAATGGGACTTTATGAAACTGAAAAGCTTCTGTAAGGCAAAGGACACCATCAGTAAGGACAAAATGGCAGCCTACAGAATGGGAAACAATCTTCATCAACCCCACATTTGACAGAGAACTGATTTCCAAAATATACAAAGAACTCAAGCAACTAGACTTCAACAAACCTAATAATCCAATTAAAAAATGGGGCACAGATCTAAACAGAGAATTCTTAACAGAAGAATTTCAAATGGCCCAGAAACATTTAACAAAATGTTCAACAACCTTAGCCATCCGAGAAATGTAAATCAAAGTGACTTGAGATTCCATTTTATACCTGTCTGAATGGCTAAGATCAAAAACACAAAGGACAGTTCATGGTAGAGAGGATGTGGAACAAGGGGAGTACTCCTCCATTGCTGGTGCAAACTTGTACAGACACTTTAGAAATCAATATGGTGGTTTCTCAGAAAATTGTGAATAGATCTACCTCAAAACACAGCTATACAAACTCCTGGGTGCAAACCAAAAGGATGGTCAATCGTACCACAAGGACACTTTCTCAACTATGTGCATACTTTATTTGTAATAGCTAGAACCTGGAAACACCTAGATATTCCTCAACCAAAGAATGGATAAAGAAAATGTGATACATTTACACAATGGAGTATTACTCAGCTGTTAAAAACACTAACATCAGGAAATTTGCAGGCAAATGAATGGAACTAGAAAAAAATCATCCTGAGTGAGGTAACCCAGACCCAGAAAGACAAATATGGTATGTACACACTTATAAGTGGATGTTAGCTGTAAAGTAAAGGATCACCATACTACAGTCCACAGACAAGAGAGGCTAGGTCACAAAGAGGGCTCAACAAGGGACACTAGGACCTCCCTGGGGAGGGGAAAAGGAAGCATTCTCTGGGGAGGATGGGGATGGGATCATGATGGATCAGGTTGGGGGTTGGACAGAGAGAAGGAGAACTGAAAGAGATGACTGGAAAGGGAGGTTCATTTCAGGGTCAGGTAAAAACCTGGTGTGAGGGAAACTCCCAGGAATCTGCAAGGATGGCCCTGGCTAAGACTCCTAACAATGGAGGATACTCAGCCTGATCTTGCCATCTCCTGCGACTAGGCAAGGTTTCCAGTGGGGGGACTGAGACACCAACCCAACCACACAACCTTTGACCTACGTTCTGTCCTGCCTAAGGGATGTGCTGGGGTAAGGGTGGCACAGAGATTGGGGAAGTGGCCAACCAATGACTGGTCTATCCTGAAACCCATTCTACTCCTGACACCGCCTGGAGCGCCAAGACCCAGAGGCTGGATGGCCCACAGACCTAGGCTGGAACCAAACATGACTAGAGAAAAAAAATCAATGTAATGATACCTACTGAAATTCTGCTGTACTCATGGATTGGTGCCTAGCCCAATTGTCATTAGAGAGGCTTCATTGGAAACAAGTGCAGAGACCCACAGCCAAACATTAGCTAGAGCTCAGGGAATCTTGTTGAATAGTGGGAGGTAGGATGGTAGGAGGCAGATGGGTCAAGGACGTTGAAAAAAAACCTATAGAATTAACTAACCTGGGCTCATGGGAGCTCACAGAGACTGAACTGACAACCAGGGAACCTGCATGGGAGTGACCTAGGCCCTCTGCATATATGTGACAGCTGTATAGATTGGTCTTCTTGTGGGACTCCTAACAGTGGGAGCAGGGGCTGTCTCTAACTCTGTTGATAGCTTTGGGGACCCTATTTCTCGTACTGGGTTGCCTTTCCCTGCATCACTATAAGGGGGGATGCTTAATATTACTGCAGCTTGATATACCATGTTTGTTGATATCCATGGGAAGCCTGCCTTTTTCTGAACAGAAACAGAGGAGGAAAGGATTGGGGAGAGGGGGAAGAGGAGAGATTGGGGGAAGGGATGGAAAGAAAAGAGGGGGTGGAAACTGCAGTTGGATGTAAAATAAATAAATAAATTTAAAATAAAATAAAATAAAATAAAATAAAATAAAATAAAAATGACACTATCCAAAATGACCAGATTTAGGGGATACTGTGCCCTGGTGGTCTGTGGTGATTTGAAAGAGAAATATCCTTCATGGGCTCAAGTATTTGAAAACTTTGTCCTCAGATGGTGGTGCTATTTGGGGAAGGCTGTGGAGCCTTTAGAAGGTGGAGTCTTGCTGAAGGAAGTATTTACTGGGGGTGGGTTTTGAAGTTTTATAGCCTGCCCCCTTTCCTGTTCTCTTCCTCTCTGCTTCACGAGTGTGAATAAAGTGTGACCAGCCTGTTTTCTCCTCTGTCACCGAGCGTTTCCTTCGGGTTGGCATGCCTTCTCCACCATCATGGACTCTATCTCTGGAACTATAAACCAAACAAACCCTTCTTTACCCAACTGCTCTTTGTTGGTGTATTTTATCATAGCAAAAGAAAAGTAACTAATGCTTGGTCTGTCTGGATAAAAACCTGGGGTTTTCAAAAGTAACATGACTATGTGTGATCATAGATCACTTAGACTCACCGTCATATAACTGGCTCTGTGAACAGCTGACTATGAGAATCATAATTAACTCCCCGACTAACAACCAACTTTTAGTGAAATAACTGTGCAGCAATTGATTCTGTTCAATAAAGGGCACCATGTAATAACTGAGTCTCGGTATAATAATGGACTCTGTAATACTTGATTCTGATAATTAACTCCTATGAGACTTGATAATAATAGACTTTGTGTAATAATTGACTTCCTGTGGAATAAATGTGTAGTCACGATTTTCTGTGACAATTTCTTATTGGTATGGTAATGTGCTCTACGTGATCATTGGCTCTTGGTGTGGTAATTGACCCCCTGGGTGATACATGACTCCATGCAATAACTGGCTTCAGTGTAATAATTGGATCTCTGGATATTAACTGATGCTGAATAGTAACTGACTTTGTAGTAAAAGTATCCTTGAGTAATACTGTACCCTCTTATCATATTTACCAACCTGTTGATGTTTTGATTAGCAGCGAGTACAGCAATAATCAGGTTGCTTATAGTTTTGGGTAGTAAAAAACCTATTTAAATCAGTTTGAAGTATTCAGAAGAAGAGAACTCACTAGCTTATCCACCTTGAAAGTCTGGAAGCTAATTGGCCTTCAGTGCAACTGAATCCACAGCTCACGTAAAATCCCCATTCTTTATAGCACATCTTTCCTGTTCTGGGATCTGGTTCTGTCCCCAAAGAGGCCCACCCTAGGAACAATGAGAGGTAACCCTAGCATCACAGACTTCCATGGCATATAGAGAGCCTCATTTAATGGAACCTAAGAAAGCATGTTTTCAGCCAAGCCTAGTGGTGCAGATCTACCACCCCAGGCACTGAGGAGGCTGAGGCAGGAGGATTGCAAATTTAAGAAATACCAATGGGTTTAAGCTCATCTTGGGAAAGTTAGCAAGACAATGTCAAAATTAAAAGTAGAAAATGTGCTGGAGATTTAGCTCAGTGGTAGAGTGCTTGCCTGTCATGCATGAGGCACTAGGATCAATCCATTGAACTGCAGAAAAGCAAGCAAGCAAGCAAGCAAGCAAGCTTTCCTTTCGGCTCTGTGTCAGCTTCCCAAGCATGCTCTGGCCAGCCTGATTGATATACCCACACTCGAGATGGTAGAGACAGGCCTCTTGATTGACAGGTACATCATTATCACAGGGTGTGGGGTGCATTCACAAACAAATGGCTGTGGAGCAAAACAAACAAGCAACAGCTGTAGCCCTTGCTCACACCCTGAGAGCCACAGCTAACAGAAGGTGAGCACCAGATATGTGAACTGTTTCAGCAAGCTTTTCTATCTGCAGAAGAACCACAAATGGTCTCTAGAACAGTGATGTGTAGATGCAAATTCAAACATGCCAGTGTTTGAAAACATCTCATTAGCTGGGAAGAATGCTTTTCAAATGGCTTACTACTTTGGAGTAACTGGGAGAAGACACGCCTATTTTTTATTGTTTATTTTGTCTTCCACTCTAATTTTTTTCAGTGCAAGTTTTGCAGTGTGTATAAAATTTGGAAGTATTGTCTAAGCTACATTTTTTTGCCTGACTGAGATGAAGGAAAGCGGGCCAAGTGAGGGGTTTGGGCCCCTGTTACGTCTCTTTCTTCTTCATCTTTCAGGTCATAATGCCAGATTTCCTTCAGAACAAGAATCTTTTTCTGCTGCTGGTGTGGGCTCATGTCCTAGTTTCATGTCTATTACTGGGATAAAATTCTCTGACAAGAATCAATTTAGGGGAAGAAGGAGCTTACTTGTCTTACGATTTCAAGTTATGGCCCATTATTGCAGGAAAGTCAAGTCCAGAATTTAAGGTATCATGTCCACAGTCAAGAGCAGAGAGAGATAAATGCACCCATGATGCTTGCTTGCTCTCATCTATCATTCTCCCATCCTATTTTGTTCAGGAGGCCTTCCTAGGGAGTGTTTCTGCCCACAATGGGTTGATTCTCGATCCATCAATTAATCTCTCCCAGATTTGCCCACAGACAGATCAGATAAAGACAATTACTACTCAATTGAGACTCTCTTCCCTGGTAATTCTAAGTTGTGACAAGTTGACATTTAAAACCAATCATCATAGCTCATCTGAAGAATGGAGAGAAATGAATGGTTTTTTTTTTTACACCCCAAAACATTTACTGGCATCAATACAAATGTGTACATATTTTTCCTTCATTTATGCGTGAGTTTAGAGTTCTGTCACTTGTGATACAAATCAGCTCTGTTTTATTTCATGTTCATATAAATTTAGATGTTTAGTCCTGGTTTATAGTATAAGCAAGTTTTTAGTTGCTGTGGACAAGAGAGCAGCACTACAGACTTAGAACTATTCATGACTTACCTTAAACAGGCAGCTGTGTAGTTCTTTCCATGTGTTACATTTCCATCAGATTCTTCTACACTCGGTGAGTGGCTCATAAAACAGCAGAACTAGGCAATGCCTCCAAAAGGCATTCTGAGTGTGTGACTCTTTTTTTTTTTAACTGAAGAAAAGAGTGGGATGTTTTTCATGTGTCTGGCAGCTCCATTATGATGTGTTTGGACATTTTTGATAAAATTACGAGGCATAAAAAGTTTGAAGTATTGAAGATTAATTTTGCCCCATAAATATATAGATCATAGTCAAATTCTATATGATGAGTTTCGCCCAGAGCAAAAAAATATTTTCAGTGTGATTTCTTTGAGGTATGGAAGCAGAGATGGGGACAATGGCACTGAAAAAAGCTTTGGTAGATTGTAACTGTCAGGTTAACATTCATAACCTGCCACTTTGAGCAGAAGCCGCTGTTAGAATGGAGGGTTTTGTTGTTTTAAGGTTTGAAAAAAAATTGGAAGCTGGTTGAGAAGTAAAATTAAAGTAAAAGAAAATAAATAATCCACATCTCTTCTGTTCTGTTTAAATATTAAAGTGTCAACGGCAATTGTGAGATGACACCAAGAGGCTCACTGAGCTGAAAAATGCTTCATTTTCTGAGATCCCGGGCTGTCTGAATTGCAGTTTCATTTAAAGATGATTTGGGGGTAAGATGCAGTTGCATTGCATGGTCTTTTACAGGTTACAAGTCAAGAACAGTCTGTGTTTCATTTTTCCCTTGGTAGTTGGAAACAAGATTTCTTGTAAGTCTAGGTTGTCCTCAAATTCATTATGCAACTGTGGCTGACCTTGAACTCCTGATCTTTCTACTTCCACTTCTCCCAAGTACTATGATTACAAGTGTACACCACAACATGGGCAACTATGTTCTAATAATCCTGTGCAGTAGTATTGAGCTATTCTCTGGAGACACTCTATGAGACATCACTGATCTATGCTCTAATTGACATCCCATGCAGCATCACTAAGCTATGCTTTGGGAAACATCCTATACAGCATCAATGAACTATGCTCTAAGACATCCTATGCAGCATCACTGAGCTATTCTCTGGGAGATATCCTACACAGCATCACTGACTTATGCTCTGGGAGTCATCCTATGCAGCATCACTGACCCTATGCTCTAAGATATCCTATGCAGTATCACTGACCCTATGCTCTAAGATATCCCATGCAGTATCACTGAGCTATGCTCTAAGAGATATCCTACAGAGTATCACTGAGATATCATCTAAGACACATCCTATGAAGCATCACTGAGCTGTTCTCTGGGAGACATCCTACGTAGCATCACTGACTAAGATACCCCATGCAACATCACTGAGCTATGCGCTAAGACATTCAATAGCATTACTGAGATGTGCTCTAAGAGGTTCTGTGCAGCATCACTGTGCCATTTTCTTTTTGTGGGCTTGGCAACCTTGTTGAGGAAGCCATGAAAGAAAGTAAATGATACCTAGACTTGAGTTTCTTTAGGAAAAATCAACAACAATGGAAAAACCCCACTATTATACAGTGTACATGAGGCCATTTTTGTACTCTGGTTATATCTCCTCACCACCACCATTCTCCACCTCTTTCTACCCCTCCTATTCCCACTATTCACCTTTCTTTCCCAGATAGTTTCACTTCCACTCTTGTGTCATGACACACGCAATTCTGCATATGTGTAAAGTCTAGGAACCACAGATCAGGGGAAACGTAATAATTGTCTTTTTAAAACTAGCTTATTTAATATGACTATCTCTAGTTGTGTCCTGCAAATGACGTAGTTTTATTCATCTTTATTACTGAAAACTTCCATAGTGTATAGACCACATTTTTGATTAATTCCTCTTCTGTTGGACACCCAGGTTGGTCCTTTAACTTAATCATTGTAAAGTATAAGTATCTCTGTGATATACTGACTTGGAGTCTTTGAGGTAAATACTATATATAAAGTAGAATAGCTGGGATACACAATAGATGTACTGTTAGTTTTTGAGGAACTCCATACTGATTTCCACAGTGGCTTTGGCTTTTCTTAAACACGGTCTAAGGGGACACAGGCTCTAGAGCAGCTAGAAAAGGCAGGGAGCTCAGTCAAGCTAAAGTGCATAGGTATTGTGCCCAGTGGCAGATAGCTGGTGTTCTGGATAGAATTTTGTCAGCTCAACACAAACTAAGAGTTATCTGGAAAAGGAACCTCAATTTAAAACATCCTTTCATGCAAAATTCTCTGTAGGCAAGTCTGTAGGATATTTTCTTGATCAATGATTAATGTTGAAGGCCCCAGCCCAAGGTAGATTGTGCCAATTCAGGGCAGGTAGTCCTGGGGTGTATAAGAAACAGGCTGAGAACATGAGGGAGGCCCTGCCAATAATCTGTACTCCTCCATGGCTTCTGATTTGTTTCTACCTCCTCGTTCCTGCCTTGAGTTTCTGCGCTAACTTCCCTCTGTGATGGAGTCTAACCTGAGAGGTGTAAGTTGAAATAAATCCTTCCTTCCCCAAGTTACTTTTGGTCATGATGTTTTATCACACCAATAGAAACTAAGCAGGATAGCTGGGAGGATTCGTGGCAAAGGGTTTGCAGAAGGGCTGAGATAGGATTGGAACAAACAGATAAGCCAGGAGGATTACAGAAGCTTGAATAAGGGAGGAGAATTCCAGAAGTCTGAAAAGGATGGCTTAGCTGCTTCTGTTCATATTGAGAGAAAGTGCTTTTTCCCTTCAGATTCTCCTTCTGCAATTTAAGGAATGTTTCCTTCCATAAGTTCTATTGCGGGTCAGGGTTCACTCTCACAACAGAACTGAAGTTCTCAAGAACTTAATATAACTCTCAGGAGCCAAAGCAGAGTTCCTCGGCCTTGAACCTGTTGATATTTTAGACAAGATTATCACTGTTTCTGGAAGATCATTCTGTGAATTTTAGGTTGTCAAGCAGTACTGATAACTTCTATGAATGATATCCTAGAAGAACCCTTCCCGTGGTATGACAACCAAAACTCTAGATATCATCAGTTTCCCTGGAGACAAATCACTCCAGTGGAGATCCGTCATCAAAGTGGCTTGAGATATAGATGCAGCCAATCAGATATCTCTTGTCTAGAGCTGGGAGCTGGAGAGTTAGAGGTCTACTGTGGTGGTATTGTGTTCCCCAAAATATTGTGCACCCTAATAAACTTATCTGGGGTCAGAGACAGAACAGCCACTAGATACAAAGGCTAGAAAATGGTGGCACTCACACCTTTAATCCTAGCATTCCAGAGACAGAAATCCCTCTGGATCTCTGTGAGTTCAAGGCCACGTTGGAAACAGCCAGGCATGGTGACTCAAGCCTTTAATTCCAGGGAGTGGTGGTAGAAAGCAGAAAGGTTTGTAAGGTGCGAGGACCAGAAACTAGAAGTATTTGGACTGGTTAAGCATTTGGCTGGTTAAGCTTTTAGGTTTTGAGCAGCACAGTTCAGCTGAGACCCATTTTGGGTGAGGACTCAGAAGCCTCCAGTCTGAGGAAGCAAGACCAGCTGAGGATCCATCGAGGTGAGGTAGCTGTGGCTTGTTCTGGTTCTCTGATCTTCCAGTTCACTCCAATACCTGGCTCAGGTTTGATTTTATTAATAAGAACTTCTAAGATTCCTGCTACAGTCTACTGTCTCCACACCTAGGGAGCCTGCTACCACTAGTAGCACCCAGTTCTGAGCCCGGCTAGCTCAGTCAGTAGAGCATGAGACTCTTAATCTCAGGGTCGTGGGTTCGTGCCCCACGTTGAGTGCCAGATATTGGTGAAATTATTAAGGCCACTTCACGTAGTTAAAAGGAAGATTTATTTAGTGGGTAACTTACAAATGAAGGGATAGGTAGGTCACGGGGTCTGGGGAAGGTGTATCGCAGTCCAGCGGTGTTCTCTGGAGCTCTGCTCAGTCCACCTCCACCGTCTCGGGTCCAGGAACAGAGAGAGCGCTGGCCCATCCAGATCTCGGGTCTCCAGGGGCCTTCCTTGGCCCCGCCTTGTAGGCGTGACAGTTGCTGAAGTCTCAATGGGGGTTGGAACTTCCAGATCAAAGCTGGAATGGCTACCCACTACATATAATAAGTCAGTGTGTCTTTGCAGGGAAAGCCAGCATAATGCAGGATTAGCAGGTGGCATTTAATGTCAATAATATCATCAACCCAGGTCAGTGATGTCACCAACCTAGATCTTGGCCATAGTCTTGGGTAATGCATGGGCTGCCTAACTTCCAATTTCCTGCTTTTCTTTTAAGTCTTCTTCTCCAGTGTTTCTGAAGATTCCATGAAGAATCCAGACAACTCATCCATAAATTCCCTTTCTGCTTAAATAAAACATGGTTGATTTCTGTTTCTGTTAATAAAACTAAGATAAATCTTTAATAAAACATCTCAGATACTTCAGTAGAAAATAGCCACGTCAAAGGATGATGAAGAGTTCCATTCACAGGTCATGATGAATTGAGACACATACAGCTGAATTTATATCTAATGTTCAACACTTTTACAATGAAAAAAATAATTTTCCAGGAATTTTCTTCCTCATTCCGCCCCTGAACCCCTTATACCTTAATGAAATACCCATAAAAATAATGCATAGATTTCTATTTGTAGAGAACTTGTATGTTGAATAGTGCCTTAGAGACTCTTTCTGAGTTAGTATCTAGGCAGATTAACAATTGATAAGTTTTGGATGTCTGATTGCCCTGGGCTTCATTTTCCTTAACACTGTCTCAGTATTAAAAACAATGGTACAGAAAAGATGGAAAGTGGCCTTCTATGGAGTTTTGCTTACTAAGGCCATGCTTTCTTTGATTTTTGATATATCACATCCATATGGCTTAGAAGTATGGTGTTGGAAGTGGGAACTTGCCAGGACCATCTTCTCTATCCATATTTTACTAACTCATTTAGCTCTCATGTCCAAATCTGGAAATGGGCATTCATTTTCTTTGTCTTATACCACTCATCTGCAACCCAGCTCCTGCACCTAAGGTTTAGGGATTGTAGTGGAAGAGGGGCCAGAAAGATTGTAAAAGTGAGAGGAACAAGAGGTTTGCTGTGAGGCTGCATTTCTTAAAAATGTCAGGAAAGCCACTCTGATGAAGTCTCATTAACATGGCTACCTAAACAAGACCTGAACAAAGACAACACCAATGACATGTCAACATGGAAGGGAGAAATCTCATGGGGCCCCAACCATAGACAAGATCATAAGCAAGTAAGGAATGCTGATCTGGGAGAAATGGTGTTCCCTGGGGATGAGCCCCAAATTGGCCCAATACCCAGCTTTGATTTATACATACAAGTAAAATTATACAGGTGGAGCCATTTTTATTTACCTATTAAGAATTGGAAAAGAGAGAGAGAGAGAGAGAGAGAATAAACAAAATAGAAGGCATGAAGTTGAAAGACAACAGTGTTGGATGAATGGAATGGGTTGGAAGGAGGAAATGGAAGAGAAAACAATGTAATTATATTTTAATTTAAAAATATTAAAAAATAATTATCAGATATGGTAAGGTGGAGATCAGCTAATCTGTGCTGTCAAATGTAGTAGTATACCTACTGTGGTAGACTAGAGCAAAAACCCTGCCCAAGCCACATCTTTTCCCCCTTGGAAACATGGTCTCTCTATATAGCCTAGGCTATCCTGGAACTCCTGAGGCTCCTGCCTTAGCTTTCCAGGAGCTGGGATTAGGGGCATATGCTACCCATACCCAGTTGAAACACAATCTTTATGCTAGCTGTAATGCTCTAGATCTGCTTAACCTTAAGGAAGTTCTAGATTTGGAGTTCCCAACATATGCCCTGCTTGCCCTGATTAGTTGAAGCTAAGATTCTCACTGCTGTAATAGAGAGACTGAATCCCATGGCCCCTGAGTCGGCGAGCACTGTCTGCAGAATAGGCACCAACAGTGAAACTATGAGTCCTACTTTCATTTCTCTTGAAATAAAACACCCGACAAAAGGCAACCCAGAGAGAAAGGGTTTACTTTGTGTCCCAATTCCAGGCTCCAGTCCATTGTTATGAGGAAGTCAAGGCAGCTCCTCACATCACATCCACAGCCAAGAGCAGAGAGCAATAAATGCATGCGTGCTCAGTGCTTAGAGACATTTTTACAGTTCAAGCTCAAACCCAGGGAATGGTACTGCCAACAGTCTTCCCATCTCAACTAAATCAATAAGAAAAATCCTTCATAGGCATGCTCATAAGCCAACCAGACTTATACCATTCCTCATTGAGACTCTCTTCTCAGGTGATTCGAGGATGTGTCAAGTTGACGATCATAAATATCACATCATGATAAATGCTCAAAAAACCAATGGTCATGGTTGCTCTGTAAGTTCTCTATATATGGCAGAGAGGCCTCAATAAGCATGTGTGTTCAGGAGGTCTACTGCATGTTTGCAAGGTGAAGGGGCTCCTGGTGTGATAATGTTGAATTTCCACTTGTCAAAGCTTCCAATTTGGGAGAAAGTCTTTAGGGAAAATGAGCCTCTTCCGCCTCCACAGATGACGCCTGTGCTTCTCCAACACATCATTATCACTCTCTACCTCTGTAGGGAGTGTAGCTTTGGTGTCCAGGCAGCTCTCAAAGTATTTAGGGTAATGAAATTACAACTGATAACAACCTGGGAGTGTTGCCCCAGGCTCAGTCACAGTTCCATTCCCTCCCTTGCTGCAGCAGTGACTTCCAACAGGAACCCTGTCGAGGAAGGCCCATATTTAAAAGTCACTGCCGAAGGGCCTTCAGATCAATATTATCCCCCCTGTAGCATTTCCTCACATATCACATTAAAAAGACTAATCCCTGGGAGAGTTGTAAAGATGCTTTAGTGCAGAGCATATATTATAAATGTTTCATCGTTATTCCTCAGGATTTATTTAACATTTTACTCGACAGTCCCTTCGGATTTTTGATTGATTACTAGGCAAATTAGATAAGAAAACTCTTTTCTGTAAGAGATTCCAACGCAGCACCCGTAGCAAGGATGACGATGGGAATAGTCTGCCTTTATCTGGTCCTTTTTGCATCAATGATTGTGCTAAGCGGTTCGTGCACACCGTGTTCCTGGCTTTCTTCCCCCTCTGAGGAAGATATCCTTATCTTCATTTCACAGATGAGGAACTGAGGGTTAGAGTTTCTGAGTCAAGATCAGAGCATCAGCCAGGGTCTGCTTCACTTCGAAGTATTTGCTGTCTTCACATTCCCTCAACCCCCACCATATCTTCCTCAGATGGCTAGCAGGGTTTTTGTTAGTTAGTTTGTTTTTATCTTTCTGTGGCACCAAGAGGGTAGGCAACGATTAGCTATGCGTCTAGAGTTGGCGGAGTCCAGAATCTAGACTCTAGACTGAAATTCCAGGCCAGTAACAATGATGGCTCCTGCTTCCAGGACAGCCCTGTGCCTCCCTGTGTGATAACCTGAGATGGGTGTTGCCACAGCAAACCTGTGGCAGGACCAAAGAAGCTGGGGGAAGCATGGATGACTCTCTGCCATCCTTAGGAGTTACAGACCCATGACTCAATTAAAGGTGCTGAGGAATTCTCTTGGGAAGAATCTTGTTTCAGCTCCTTTTACAAGTGTTTTCAAAATTATTTGATTCTGGACCCATTTGATGGTTAGTTGTGTTTGTTGTTTCCTTTCCAGTAATGACAGTGAGCATGCTGAATGTATTCAAACAACATTCTGGGCTGTGGCTTCTCTCCGAAATAACACCCCACGGACAAGCATACAATGAGGGAGTGTGACTGATGTAGACTTCGGAGACTGTATGTGTGGCAAGAGTGTTTAAATTTCTTTGAAAAGATGATCATAGGGCTGGTGATGTGGCTCATTTCGTAGGTTGCCTATCATGCAGCCCTGGGTTAGAGGCGCAGCAGGGCATAAACAAGTGTGTTGATGCACAGTGAAAATCTCAGTACTCGGGAGGTAGGGGTGGGAGGAACAGAAGGTCAAGGTTATCCTCAGCTACATGGGGAGTTTGAGTCTACCCTGGGCTAGAGACCTTGTCTCCAGACACACACACACACACACACACACACACACACACAACTAAACAAAATTAAAACCAAATCATAGCTATGGGGGTTCTCTTGCTTTTCTTCTCTCTATGGGTGGGATGAGATGGCATATGTTCTTACTGATGACTTTGCTGGGAGCTAGAAGACAGCTAAAGACAATCTCAATTTCATCTAAATATAAAAACATCTTATAAATTTCATAGCTTAATTTGCTTAGTATGTCAATTAATCATTAGTACAGATTGGTCTAGAAATTCTAAACTAGTGGTTCTCACTGGAATCTCTCTCTATCTCTGTCTCTGTCTCTGTCTCTCCCTCCCTCCCTCCTTCCCTTCCTCTTTCTCCCTCCTTCCCTCCCTACCTCTCCCTCCCTCCCTCCTCCCTACTTCTCTCCAGTGCCTAGAGACCATGCCCTGTTGCTGTGGAAGATATACCATTACCATCTCTAGCTGAGACGTATACATCTCTGTTTATGCATCGAACACTGTGCAGAACACCATAAGAACTCAGCCAGCCCACAATGTCAGTAGTGCAAGTCATGCAGTGCACTCTCAGGAGCTTAGCAATCTACAGACTTGTGGCTTTTCCCCCTCATTTATTTAAGACCTGATGCAAATATTTGTAGACTATTATCATTGGGGAAAGCTCTTCTGAGAGATGTCTAAACAAAGAAGACTTTTGTGGGCTCTACCGTATCAGGAGTTATAGCTCCTACCTGTGTAGACAGAGAGAGCACACAAATGACTATGGCTGTCATATAAGGTCCAAGTCTAGAAACAATGCACACTTTCTCCATTTATATTCCAATGGCCACATTTCAGTAGTGAAAAACTCACAAGACTTAAGGGGGCTGGGATATTGCCTTCCTTCTTTTTTAGAAGGACATGGTATCATCACTGGCATACACAGGAAGTTCATTTTGAATAAATGCTGAATAAATAAGGGACAAGAGCCAAAATGTTTACACAGCAATTAAACAGCAGAAAAACATAATTTTAATTTAAGAGACTAGCATTGCTGTTGAGAAAATAGCTCTCAGGCCCATGCATCAGGATTTAGAGTAGGAAACTAATATTTATTAAGAATGCATGACTCTCAGTTACTTGGAAAACATTGGCTCATTAAATCACTGCATGCTGTAATTATTACACTGTTCTCATAGATAAAGAAACTGAAACTCAGAGAGTTGAAGATGCCAGTACAGACACACACAGCAAATAACGTGCAAACCAAAGACAGACTGCAAACCCTTCCTTTCCCATTCGTTCTATTCAAATCAACCCATGCCAGGCTCTCTTCCTATGAAAATGACAGCAGGTAACACAGGATTATAAGCTAACATGCATGGAACAATTCTCGACACCGTGTTTTTCTCTGGAAAGAGCTGCAGAGTTCAAAGACCTAAAACATAGGAGTCGGGATTTAAAGAGCTCAATTAAACCAATTAGCTAAGAGTTTCCTGTTTTCCACTATACATATTAATATTCAATACACCAAACTAAAATAAATCTCAAGAAAGTTGTTCTCTCTCAGCATTTGTGTTTCCCATTTGGAATTTAATTTTACACCCACACTATGCATATAAAATGCATTATTACGTCTACAACACTGTTTGAGGAAGCAGCCTGGTGCATCACAATGGTGCTAGCCAAGGAATTTTGGAGACAGATCTGCTGCTCAGACATAGTTGGAATGTTTTGTTTTTGTATTTTGTTTTTGTCTTCTGTAATGGAGGTAGTGTAGCATTAGCCCTAGGGGTGGTGGGCAGGTCTTATCTCCTATCCCCAATCAAATAGGTTTGGTTTTCCTTTTTTATCCTAGTTTATTTTAATTATTTTGTGTCTACGTGCCTTTCTTTGAGTTTGTAGTCAATATAAACGAACAGCCACCAACCTCATGTCTAATGTCTAAGGTCTTAAGATCATTTTTTTTTACATTTTTTAAAAATATTATGTCTATGGTTGTTTGCATATATATCTGTGCACCACATGTGTGCCTTTTACCCATCCACAGAAGCCAGAGGAGGATGCTAGATCTCCTGCAACTGGAATTACGGATGTTTCTGTCACATACAGATACTAGGAATTTATGCCAAGTCCTCAGGAAGAATTGCCAGTGCTCATACCACTTGAACTATCTCTCCGGCCCCTCTTGTGATCAGTTTTTCATTGTCCCAGATCACAAGGTAAGCTACTACTTGATGTCCATGGCTCATTGTGGTCATTGTACCACTTTGTGTTGCGGACTGTGTGTGTGTGCTCCATGCCCCCCAAACTCCAAATCTGGTGATGTTAAAGAAGATCCTCAGGACGCTGTGTTGTTGAGAATCAGAAGCCAGGCTGAGCTGATGCACTGGGTGAGTCATGGCGCCTGTCGTGGCACAGATGGGGAGGGTGTACTCCGTGGACTGTAAGCTTGCAATCTCTGAACTATTAGAAACCTGGTTATTTGCTGGTTATCCAGCATTCTCTGATTCCGTCTGGTATGAAAAATATGACAGATGACCTACTTTTGTTCTGTTTACAAGTACACTGTGGATGGGGGACAGATAGTAAACTGTCTCTTTCCCATATCCTAATATCCATGGAACAGAAAAGCTAGCCCCCTAAAGACAGATCCAAGAAAGGTCTGGCTGATAGGAACAAGAGGTTGTTTTATAAACAACCTCTTTACATTGCCTCTGGATTTTGAAGGATATCTAGAACCTCGACAGACAGGTGAGGAGAAAGACAGTCTAAGCAGGACTGCTGGAAGGCCTATTAGATGACAGTGGGGTTGAGGTCATGAATGTGCCAGCAGTTGGGGAATCTGCATACAGAACAAGGAGAAATAGAGGCAGGGAAGAGAACGAAGCCAGGTAGGTAAGGCTAGGAATACCCAACTCTGCAAGCTGACACTTGCTGTGTTCGTAAAGCAACAGAAGCTGAGTGGCAGGGATGACGATAACCCCAGCAGGGGTGGACAGAAGGACTGACTTGCAAGTGGATGTCAGCTCCCTCCCTCTGATGGAGCTAGCTCCTCCTGGCATTTGTCCCTGCTGCTGCTTCCTCTGGCTGCCCAGGGCTCCTTCCTGGGACTTGGTCTAATGAAATGTTTCCCATTTTAATTTCACTCTGCTGGGAGGAGCCCTTTTATCTCTGCTGCTCCCTTGTCATCAAAGCCTACTCAACACCGAGTACTGCCCACCCCGTGGCCACACCGTCCTCGCCAGCATCCTGCCTGGAGGTTTTAATTCACAGTCTCTGAAGACGAGCAAGGGGGCTGCCTTTGATTGATCAGTCAAACACAATCCCTTCACAATTGTCTTTGGAGACACAGACTCTCTCAACATGAAAGCTGAAAACAAGAGATGGCAGCTTGGTCTGAGATGGAAGTGTGTGCTGGATCTTTCTGTTCTTCCTTCAACTCAGAAAAAAATAAAGTAAAACAAAGGCTTTCTTCCTCAGCTCAGTCAGTGCATTGTTTGCCTGTCAACCCATCTTGTTTCTTTTCCCTGATGAGTTTCTGCTTTTTGAGAAGAAATCAACACCACCAAATATTTACTGAGGTCCCTCTGATGGTTTTATGTACATTCTAGGCATTTGTTCCTGTATCATAAAGTGGGTACCAGGATTAGCCCTCTTTCAAAGATCAGAAATTGAGTCATAGAGTGCTAGACTTTTTTTTCTGTCTTTTCTGCTGTGATAAACACGATGACCAAAATCAAGCTGGGGTGGAAAGTGTATATTTGGCTTACACGTTCCAGTCAAGGGGAAGTCAAGGCAGGAGCTGAAGAGAGGCCGTGGAGGAGTGCTGCTTTACAGGTTTGCTCTCCATGGCTTTCTCAGCTTTGTTACACATCGTTGGACCATCTGCCCAAGGGTAGCATCACCCACAGTGGAATGGGTCCTCCCATATCGACCATTCATCAAGAAAGTCCCCACAGTCTAATCTAGTGGAGGCAATTCCTCAACTGGGGTTTGTTCTTCCCAGGTAACACTAATGTGTGTCAAGTTAATTAAAAAAAATCTACCCATTGTAAGTACTTACTAATTTGTCCCTGGTTATACAGCTGTCATGTGACAAAACTGGGGCCTAATATCGAGTCATGTGGCTTCAGAATTCCCCCATGGGCCATGCCCCAAATATCCCATTCTGTCTTTGTGCCTGTGTATGTGCACATGTGTGTGGGGAGGTGCATGTGTGTGTTGGTGCATGTCCGTGTGAAGGCCAGAGGTCAACATGGGATAATTTCAATTGCTCTCCACCTGCTAATTGTGGGCAGGGCCTCTCACTGAACCTGGTCTTGGCTGATTCAGCTAGTCCAACAAACTTGGAGGCCCTTCTGTTTCTGCCTCCCAAGAGCTGAGGTCACAAGGTCACATCTGGCCTTTACATGGCTGCTGGGGATGGGAAGCAGGTCCTTGTGTCTGTGTAGCGATTACTTCACTGGATGGGCCCTCCCTAAGTCCCCTGGTGTCTGATTCTTTGAGTGACATTCTGCATGTTGATGTCTAGCAAGTTCATTTACTTCACCATTAGACTATTCTACACGTATCCCCTGGGAGCACAGACAGGGAGCGATGAGTGCTGCACAAATTGAACAAACTCAAAGTCAGTTGCACTAGGATTGTGATTGGTGTCAAAGGGTTGTCTGGCTTAATATTTTAGTGTAGAAAATATTAAGATAATATTTAAGATTCTCCAGACTTGGAGACAGAGGGGAAAGCTCACAGCAAGAACTGATACCATATGGTGTGAAACATTTCCAGGTAAGAACGTGGCTGAGTTAATTCAATTCATTTTCTATATATCTGGCCAAAGTTATGAGCTGCAAAAAATATGACAGAGTTGAATCTGGTGCAATGAAACTGTCTTTGGATAACAGGCTCTGTGCTTCAGAAACAGGGGTGCTTGGGAGATAGGGTAAGAAGATTTCTAAAATACATTTTGAAAACTCTAAACATGATCCACTGTGAACAAAACCTTCCTAAATGTGACTATCATCTTGGATTATACAAAGAGGGTGTCAGTGGTCATAGACTCGAAGTGACAAGCAGAGAGTTTGTTCTAATTGAACCATTTGTATACATTTAAAATATAGAGTCATTTATATTTTGTTGGTCAAATAGAAGACACATATCTATGTCAAGACATGTGGTAAATTTGTCCACCTTCTGCCTGCCATGTTATCCCTAATATGTGGCCTGGAGTGTAACCCAGGAAGAACTGAGGCCAGGTGGAGAGCTTGTCAAGTTGGAGGGAGGCTGTTCTTTAGTGAAGACTGGCTGAACTGAAGCATAATAGGACCAAATCTAGACTCAAAATGGACTGTTTTAGAGGATGTGAAACCTCCTTGTGAGAAGTTAATGCCTTGTGCCTGACTGTCCGTATGTATAGACGATGGCCAACATTTTGTAAACACACAAGTAGAACTGTAAGTAGGACCCATTAATAGGTGCCAGGATTAGGGGACCATGTACAATGACAGCCCAACACTCAGGAGGCTAAGGCTGAAAGTTTGAGAATTCTGGGCCAATCTGGGCTACATAGTGAAGTAGAAAGACCCTGTCCTCAAAAGAAAAAAAAAAGAAAAAGAAAAGAGAGGAAGCTGGGGAGACAATTCAGTAAATAAAGTTCTTGACTTACAAGTGTGAAGACCTGAGTGTGAGCCCAGGGACCATGTGAAAAGTCAGGTGTTGTGGTGTTTGCAATCTAAGTGCTAGGGAAGCAGAGGCAGGCAGAACTCTGGGAAATCCTGGGCAGCTTGGCTATCTCCAAAAGCAAAGTAGAAGACACTTGAAGAACAACATGTGTGTTTGTCCTCTGGTTTACACTGGCACACAAATACACATACACACACTCGCTTGCACACACATACACCTGCACTCCAAATGCAAACACACCATCTAAGCATGAAGAAATAACAGGTTAATCCTAATGGAAATAAATTTTTGTCAAACCACTTTGACAAAAGCACATAAACACAAAAGACAAAGGTTGGTCAGAGGCTTCCGATGATGAAGACCAACAAGTAGCTTAGGAGCTAAGTCAGAGCCTGGAAAAGAAAAGAGACATTAATTAGGAAGGTAGATAAAGTTCAAAAAAGGCACATGTGGGTGAGTTCCTGTCTGTGATCACCAGTGGTCACCTCCACCAAGTTGTGTCTAAAATTATGATGCAGTCATTAGGGGGAGGAGCATAAAGGGCCCTTGGGAATTCTTTGTGCTGATTTTGAAACTTTTGAAGTGTCCAATAAAGTTTTAAAGTATACAAGTTTTGGGGAAAAAAGATGGCATAGTTATGTTTACCAAACATATAGGAATCTTGAATTGTGCTATTTTTCTCAGTGTTGAATGCCTTCTATCCTTTTCTTTCTCTATGTCGTTGTTCTTAGAAGATTATTTTAATGAATTTAATTGAACTGGTGTCTCCTCCCCCTCCTCCTTGTTCTCTTCCCTTTCTCTTCTTCCTCTTTCTCCTTGCTTCTCTATCGTACATTTTTAAAAATCCACTGAAACATTCTCCAGATTCTGCCCCAAATCAGTACAAACCTTCTTGGCACCCCTGCTTGGTACCCAGACACTGGGGTACAAAATGAAGAGTCTTCATGCAGTCAGAAGGGTTCTCATTGGTTGATGCTACATCAGAGATACAAAACTCCTGTGAACAAAGAGAAGGAAATGTTCATTTGTCTCTGAAGATATGGTGGGAGTTATGCCTTTGGCCAAGTGGTCAGTTAGGAGACAAATACTGAATTTTCAGAGGTCCAGGGACGCAGGGCTGTGATACACTGGTAACTGGTGAGCTGTAGAATGTTTGGTTCTACTAACCATTGCTTAGTCTGTAACTATGTTCCAACCACCTCAGCCATATCACGGAGACAAGGAACTGCGTGACCTTCCTCACATCTCTTACAGCTGTTCGAAACACAGGAAATGTGCAGTAATTACTTAAGACGGGGAAGGACATAAGGAGGAATGGAAGGAAAGAGGGAGACGTGTAAGATTCCCATCTAGTCAGAAACTGTCGAGGGGCTCGAAGAAGAGGTCTGTTTGCCCCAGGGGAGAAAGGGAATTATTGTGTATGAGGGATTTAAACAAGGACCCAAATGTGTGAACATGTGATATGAGCCTGGCACAGCATCTAAGGGGAAGCAGCGAGCTAGTGAGAGGATTCTGCTTGACTGGTTTGGAGAAGGTGGAAATGTGCCCATTCAGCCTGTCAGGAGCAAAGGGGAAGGCTGGCCAAAGGTGCAAAGAGTTCCCCCCTCCCTTACTTCCTTTTTATTTCTTCCCTCCCTCTCTCCTTCCCTTCTTTGTTCTTTCTTGTTGAAAATCTGGGTTTGTATATGAAACCTCCTGATTTCTGAGACAGCTAATTCTTTTTATTGTATAAACACAATGTGGGCCAAGCAAACTGTGCCTGCAAGCCCAGAGCAACTCACTAGCCCCACATCTGAGGCTTCTGAGAAACAAAAGGGCAGGAGGAGGCTAGATAGCCAGGGACCTAGTGCCAAACAAAAGAGCAGGGAGGATAGGTCCAGATGAATGCTGCTTGGTTTTCCTCCCATCTACAACTCAGAACCCAAAGGCAGGTTGGCATCACCCTGGAAGATGGACTCAGAAGCCAACAGATGAAGAATAACCAGTGGCCCATCCTGGCAACCACTGACCTTGTACACTCTGTTCTTGGACAGAAAAAGTGTTGTCAAAATACAAAGAAATCTCATACCAACAGCTCCTTGGCAGGCCGTGAGCTATATTCTTTGTTAAGGCATTCATCTACTCACAGACAGGGCTTTCTTCCTCCCTTCTTTTCTCTTTTCACCCTGGAACATAAAGAATTGAGCACAAACTGGCATTGAAGGATATCCCTCCTGACTTGGGGTGATTGTGTTCCTTAATAATGATAATCGCTTCTAGGTAATATTTGCATGATAAACTGTAGACATCTGGTGGAGCAGGCATGGGCGTGCGGCATTCGTTAGGAAGCAGAAGCAAGCTTAATGCTGATGAAATGTTCACACTAAAAATAAAGTCAGCAGGCTTTGGGATTTCTGCATGCCAGCAATCGCTGCCTTAGTTACCGTGGGAACATGTGGCCATGCGTATACATCAGACAGAGTACACAGTTTGTGGGCCCAGCCCCTGTGGGGCCCATTATAGAATTTTGTATGTTTAGAAATATTTTGTAATAAGGCCCCTGGTGTCATTTATTAGTAATAAAATACACAGCAGCCTTCATCAACATCAACTACAAATTTATTTCTTATGGAAATGAGTAGCCATGCTTCCAGGTAAGAGCCACATGTGAAGGTATGTATATAATTTTGTCTTTCTCGAAGTGTTTGCTACATGTTAAATTTTTCCCTGTGTAATTTGGCCTTTACTAAAATTGTTTATATGTATACATGCACATGTGTGGTGTATTTGTGTGCATGCCTCTGTGGATGCACAGGTGTATGTGTGAAGGCTATTGTACAATCTCTGTTGCCTTCCTCTGTGGCTCTCTACTATCTTTTGACCAGGGTCATGAATGGACTCAGGGCTCACAGATGGGCTACACCAGCAGGCCAATGAGTGCTAGTGACCTGTTGTCTCTGCTCACTCCTAACACTAGGGCTGCTGTTGTCCATCTCAATGCCTGGCTTTTTACTTGAGCTCCAGGGATTCGAACTCAGGTCCTCAGGTTGGGCAATCTCCCCACACCAATTTTGCCTTTAAGAAAGAAAGAAATACTATTTGGAAGTACTTTGTAATAAGGTTTGACTTCCTGAATTCTATATGAACAGCTGTATTTCTGGAGGACAAACTTAGATCCACAAAAGAGGATATCAAGTGAGGAGATTGTGGCATTTGCCTCAGTGATGCAGCCACTGGTGAATCCCCTATGCTCCATTACACAGCCTCGCAGCTATGCCCACACAGATGGCCCGGTTAAACTCCATGTCACACACACACACACACACACACACACACACACACACACACACACGCTAAAAGCAAAGACAAACACAAAACAAAAGACATGAGAGCATGAGAGTGGGAAGGAGATGTGTGTGTGTGTGTGTGTGTGTGTGTGTGTGTGTGTGTGTGTGTGTGAGTGTGTGCTGTGTGTGTGGTGTATATGTGGTGTGTGTGTGTGGGATGTGGGGGGGTTAACAAGAGAAGGCAGGGGAAGAGAGTAAAGGGCTGAGGTCAGAATGTGTTACGTACATGTATAATTTCTATTTTACTTGTGTGGGGGAGGGGCTGTACTGAGAATTCCGGCGTCTGGAATGGCAAATCCTTTATCCAGCTGTCAATGCCGAGCCATTCTAAGGCTGCCACAGGAACACAGAAAGGATCCGGAAGTGGAAAGATGACTGCACTTTGCTTTTTCTCATTACCTGATCCCAGTCGCCTAGAGAAAATGACTCCCCCTTATATTTACTTTCTTGGTTCTTTTCCAAAGTGTTCATCTAAATGTCTCGGGTAGCACGGAATGGAATGTTCTCTGTTAATGGCTTTCAGCCTGTCTCCGGAAGGCCTGCAGTTTAAGCCTCCCCAGTGGATTCTGCCGTTAGCGGAAGGATGTGCCTCACAGAAGCTCCAGCTAGCTTGGCACTTTCCACACAAGCCAAGCTGCTATCTACTGATGCCCCTGGGCCGCACGGACTGCTCTGGGTTTTGAGCTGTTCTTTTAAAGGGGAGTTGATGTACGGAGGAAGAACTGTGAGGGTTTGAGTCCTGAGGCTCATGAGACCTAAGGGAGAAAACAGACTTTGCCATTCTCTCACCAAGACCTTGAATGATGCCCATAATTGCTCTGAGCCTCTCCCTTGTCTAGAAAGAGGAGACAATAATACAGACTTCATCAGGACTTTGAAAAGACCAAAGGCTAAGAAGGGATAGAACATGGGCTAAAGCAACCAATAATCTGACAAGGAATGGTGGCCCACGCTTTTAATCCCAGTGCTCAGAAAACAGGCTGATCTTTGTGAGTTCAAGTCAAACCTGCCCTATACAGTGAATTCAAGGCTATATAGTGAGACACTGGTTTTTAAGAATAAAACTTCGTCTGAAGAGACGAAGATGGTGTGAACTTCCTGCTCTGTGAGAAGAAAGGGGTTTGGTCCTACCATCCATGCCAGGTGGTTCACAACCACGTGCAACTATAGCTCCTGGGTAGTAGATGCCTTCTTCTGGCCTCTGAGGACACCTGCAGTCATCTGGCACCAACTCAGCCAGATAGGTACATACATATGCATAAAAACAAAATCATAAAAAATGATTGAAAAATCAGTGATACTTCTTATTAGCCACAACACTGAGCTCATTTTCCATAACTGTCCAGTAATTAATATACATGTTCTTGTTTTAGATTTAACTTCACCACAGTCCTTGCTGGTGGGAACAGTATTGCTTGAGTTACAGCTGGCAGAAAGACACTGGGAGAAGTAAGTACATAGCCTGGGGTTGACGGTCCCTCCTGGACCAGGGTTCTAAGCCAGAGCTGGAGAGACAGACATTGTCCACACCTGCGGACCAAAGTGGTGAGCTGCTAAGATTCATAAATGAAATAATACTGATGCTTGGGAAACTGTCAATTGCATTTCTTCTGGGGATGATGGAAGGAATTCGGCACATAAGAGTAACGGAACTGGGGAAGGATGCAACTCCAAGGTGGTAGAGTGCCTGCCTAGCATTTGCAACTGGAACTTCAATCCTCAGCAGATTGAAAAGCAACCTAAAAACCAAAGCAAATGATAAAAACCAGACTAACAGAATGGCTGGGAGATTATGATTAGTGAAGTGTTCAACATGGAAATATCTCTTTCCCAAGCCATTTGATGGCTACTACAGACTTGGCAATTGCACTTTGGAATCTACGTTCCAAGAGGTCAAAAAGTCAAGGCCTTTGTATGGAGGTTGCACCCAGGATGCTGTACTGTGTTGCACCCAGGGAGGGACTGAAGATGTGCTTTCTAGAATTCAGGAATACTCTTCCCTGCACCCTCAGGGTAAAGGTGAAGGACATCCATCCTGGGAGGAGCTATTGTACCAAAGTAGTTTACTCTGGTGGGCTGATAGGTCTAACAACAAGTTAATCATCTGATAAGTAGAAACCATATTTAAATTACAATCAATGTAAAAGAAAACTAAGCCAGTGTGGTGAGGTTCTGGATCCCCATAGATACCACCATTGAGTCGAAATCATAAATATAGGGTATTCCAGTATGAGGTCAAGATGTCTGCCCTCACTTGGCTTTCTTTTGAAGATAAAACTGCCCAATGGTTCCTTCTCTGATGATGTGAGCAGAGTGACCCACTAACCCTATCTGGCCCCTGATGTATGGTCTATATATCAGTGTAGCTGATGAACTGTTCTATATGCAAAATGATCTATGATAGCTGTGCTTTCAGTTTCTCATGAGTGAATTCATTAGGCATGCAGCAAGCAATTTTTTAAACAGATAAAAAGTAGTAAATAAATAGCAAAATATCAAACTGGATCCTTGCAACATCTGGCAGAAATGACTAGAGGAGCCCACTTGAGCTAAGGGAGCAAAGTAAAAGAGGAAGTAGCGAGCAGCAGAGAGCTAACATCAGCAAACCAGGTGCTTAACACGTCTTTCAGAAATGACAGGGAGCCCTGTGGTGGTATTGTGTTCCCCAAAATATTGTGTATGCTAATAAACTTATCTGGGGTCAGAGAACAGGACAGCCACAATATTAAACATGAGGATAGGCAGTGGTAGCATACGCCTTTAATCCTAGCATTCCAGAGGCAGAAATTCATGTGTTCAAGGATACACCCAAGCATGGTGACCCACGCCTTTAATCCCAGAAAGTCAGCCTTTAATCCCAGGGAGTGGTGGTAGAAAGCAGAAAGGTATATAAGGCGTGAGGACCAGAAACTAGAGGCATTTGCCCTGGGGAGGCCTTTGGCCTGGAGAAGCATGTGGCTGGTTAAGCTTTCAGGCTTTTAGCAGCAGTTCAGCTGAGACCCATTCTGGATGAGGGCTCGGGGCATCCAGTCTGAGGAAACAAGACCAGCTGAGGATTCAGCGAGGTGAGATAGCTGTGGCTTGTTCTGTTTCTCTGACCATCCAGCATTTCACCCCAATACTTGGCTCCGGGTTTGATTTTATAAATAAGAACTTTTAAGACACATGCTACAGAGCCCCATTGAGGGAGCCAGCAGAAGAGGGAATTTTGGGCAGAGCATGTCCCTTCAGGTAATGCTCCCAAGTAAAAGAACAAAGGACAGAGGACATGTTTTGCCTGCGTCTTTGTATATGTGACATATGAATATCTGGTGCCCAAGGAGGTCAGAAGAAGGTATCAGGTCCCCAGGGGCTCTTGTGAGTCACCTGTTGTGGGTGCTGGGCACTGACCCTGAATCCTCTGGAGGAGCAGCCAGAACATTTAAGTGCTGAGCCATCTTTGCAGCCCCGCATTTTTATGCCATGGACTAACCAATGGCGAGCCTTGTTGGAAATGGATTACCTTTTAGCTGCTCTCAGGGTGCTGTGTTTTTCACACCTTAGCTGTCCGCCTTCTCCTTTTTCCTGTGACAGGATAGGAGCCAATCTCACTGGTCAGGCGGCTGTGGAGGATACATGAAATATAACTGCTTGAGTCTAGGACAGTAGGTCTCTCCTGGAGTCTGCTATCAACAAGTGCAAACACCACATGACAATTTACCAATGTAATGTACCTATCACAAACTGCAAATTTGATTTCACTTTATTACTCAATTTTAGTTTAATTAGACATCTATGGTAAATCTCTTTCATACCACACAATGTTGTCCTAAGAAATGAAATAGGGTGTGGAGGCCCACAAAGGTTCCTAGTGAGAGCCGAGCTTGCCTTACCCAACAGAGCTGCATTAGAGAATTGCTTGACCATGTGCATGGTTTCTAGGTGATTGGAAAGGGTTTGCACTTGGCTGAGCTAGGGGAAGGTCTTTTGCTCCACCCCTTGGCATTCCTATAAATAGCCCTTTAACAGAGACAGAAAGGGCCAGTGGATAAGGATCTAGGTCCTCCCCAGGCTATCCTGTGTTTCCGTTTCTCTCCCCTCTAGCCTTCTATCTAAATCTCTTATCCCCCTCTCCTCGAGAGTACCCTGGGGTAAAATGTGGGAGTTGTCTCTCAGCTGACCTCCCACAATAGAGTAGACCTATGGCAACAACAAATGACTATAATCTCAGGGCTTTGGGGGGCTCTGGGAATTGTGCTCCCCATGGTTGTTTCCTGGATGACCTTGGCAGAAGTTAAATAATTTAACCAAACCTAAAACAGCCATTATAAAATGGAGACAATTTTCACAATAGAATTATTATGATGTTGCTAGAATAGTCTGTGGAAGGTTCTAGAGTTTAAGAGAGTCATCAAAAACTATTATCATTATGGTCTTTTTGTAACTAAAGGGTATACATGCCATTGCAAGCCTAAGAGAAATTAACTCTGCAATGACTGAGGCTGAAGCTCAGTAGGTAGAACATACATGAAACCTTAGGTCTAATCCCCAACACAGCATAAAACTGGGTACAATGATACATATTTATAATCCTAGCACTCAGGAGGTGGAAGCAATAGGATCCTAACTTCAAAGTCACTATCTTATTTAAAGAAAATTCAGAATGTGATTCATATAAGGAATGATATCTGAACTTGATTATCTATAGCTGATAGTTGTGCAGTTAATCAACAAAGCAGCGGATGATGCTGGTCATGCTTGGGTGTGCACTGGGCTTCCAAGAAGATGGCAAAACACTATACATAGACAGTGGGGTTGGCTATGAGCAAGTTCCTAGCGTGTAGCAACCACAGGGGACTTTTTGGAACAATATGTGGATTCCAGTGACCCTCCGTGTGGATTTACGGAGAGAAGTGAGATCAGGTTTCCATATAGAAAATGAATCTGAATGCTGTGGGAGAGTGAATGAAGGTCAGAAGAAACACTTGCAAGGAGTTCTGGTGCGAGAGAAGAGCGGCAGGTAAGCAGCAGATGTGACGTGGAGAGTGGCTGGACTTGAGAGAGAGGCTAAGGAAATACTGCCAGGAAACAGATGACATGCGCTACCATTTATTTATTTCTTAGTTATTTATTTAGTCGGGGGTGGGGGGATGTTTGTCACAGCATGTGTGTGGAGGCCAGAGGACAGCTTGTAGGAGTTGGTTCTCTTCTTCTACCACGTGGGTCCTGGGGATCGAACTCAGACCTTCAGATTTGGTGGCAACACCTTCACCCACTAAGCTGAGCTGGCCTCGGGAGCAAGGTTTAAAAATTACTTCATTATTATTATTATTATTATTATTATTATTATTGGTGAATTTTTTCATTGTAAATTTCAACTTGTAAAATGTTTGTCTCCCTCAGTCCTCCCAGTATCTTAACCTGATGGATACTTGTTTTATTTATTTGTTTTTGATTGAGTCGCTGTGTAGGCTGGCTTGAACCACTTCTCAAGCACTGGGATGCTGTGGGATGTTCTGTATGACAAATATGTTAATAAATAAAGCACTGATTGGCCAGTAGCCAGACAGGAAGTATAGGTGGGACTAACAGAAAGAAAGATTGAGGGACAGGAAGGTGGAGGAAGAGACTGCCAGCCACCGCCAAGACAAGCAGCATGTAAAGATGCTGGTAAGCTACGAGCCACGTGGCAAGGTATAGATTTATAGAAATGAGTTAGTTTAAGATATAAGAACAGTTAGCAAGAAGCCTGCCATGGCCATACAGTTTATAAGTAATATAAGCGTCTGAGTGGTTGTTTTATACGTGGGTTGTGGGACTGTGGGGCTTGGTGAGAACTAGAGAGAAGCTCTCCAGCAACACTGGGATTAAAGCTGTTCTCCACCATTCCCAGCCACTGATAGGAGGATTCAGACTGAGGGTGAGGTCTATAGCTATCACAGCCTGAACACATACGGTCTCATCTCAAACCAAGAACGGGAGGCCCGGGGCATGTCTCAATGGGCAAAGTGTTTGCCATGCAAACATAAGCACTTGAATTTGATGAGAAAGTAGGCACAGTGCTGGGTAGGTGGGTCCCAGGAGCTGACTGGCTGGGAACCACATCAGAATCCACTATCCGAAAGCCCAAAGAGAGACAAGGTGAGGAGCTGGCAAGATATCTCAGCGCTGAAGAGCACCTGTAACTCCAGGGAAGACCTTAGTTCTCAGTGTCTATGTGGGGCAGGGCACAGCTGCCTGTGATTTCAGCACCAGGGGCTCTGACACTCTCTCATGGCCTTTGAGAACACTGTCACACATATGGCATTCACTTACATAGGTGCATACACACATATACACGTACATAAAAATAATAAAAAGAAACCTTTTAAAAATAAAGTGAAGTGTGATGAAGGAAGACACCCAACACCAACCTTTGGCCTACACACACACACACACACACACACACACGTGCACCCACATACACACAAACACATGTGCACCCACATACACACAAACACATGTGCACCCACATACACAAACACAAGAAAAAGCTAAGGTGACAGCCAATATTCCAAGTATTTAAAAGGATTAAATGCATTTATTCCAAGATTAATTTTCACTTAATGTCTCACTCCTTCATGCTTTCTGATAAGTGGCTTAGCAGAGCAGAAGAGGTCACAAATGGCTGCGCTATCATGATGACAAAGGAACAGAACATTCACAGACAAAATGAAGACTTTGTCCTGCTATTGACATTGCTTCTGCCTTTAAATCTGAAGTTTTTAAAAATTAAAATTAGGAAAAAAATTATCCCCATTGGCAGCAGCTGCCCACTGGGCCCAGCTGCCGGGCTGGCACGAGTGTCGGAGTCACTCTGGTCCGGCACGGAGAACGACATCAGAGGAAAGATACAGCGGGCCTGCCCACCCTGGCACACAGGACCCCACTCGGCAGCACGCTTCAGTGCTCAGGCTGCAAATGCCCAGCGAACCTCCTTCTTGGCCGTCTCTGGCTACTGAGCTTTCACAGCAACCTACTGGAAGACTTTGTGAATGTGATTAGTTTCATTTGGACTCCTCTCTCAGATGTCCTGACCAAAGTCTGGGGGTCATATAAACCATAGAAATAACAAAAAGCAAAGAAAGTAAATTTGGAGATCCGTCTCTGTCTTTTCCTCTCTGTATCTCTGTCTCAGTCTCTTGTCTCTATCTCTTGTCTCTCTGTCTATCTCTCTGTCTCTGTCTCTTGTTTCTGTCTCTGCCTCTCTCTATATATCTGTCTCTTAGTTCAGAACGTTCCCAACAGGAAACAGATGTTATGATGCAGATAATACTATTTTGATTTTTAGGGATAAAACAAAATAGAAACTGGAATATTTTATTGTTTCCTTTTACTCTGTCCTGAAATCAAGCATGCAGAAAAAAAACTCAGTTAACAGAAATGATGGGCAAGCCCATTGCTGCCTAGCTCCTAGTGAGAGTTCTTCTCAACATACCTTGCACATTAATAAGCCTAAAGGGCCAGTGTGATGGGTCAGTAGGAAAGGGTGCTTGCCACCAATCCTGATGATTTGAGTTCAATCCCAGAAAACACCATGTGGAGGGAGAGAGCCAACGCCTGTAAATTGTACCTTCATGTGTCTTGTGGTATGCATACGTGGTGCGCTGGGGTAGAAAGAATAAGTCTGTGTAAATACACATCCTAAAACTAGGAAGAAAGCCTTCTTGGGGAAAGGAAGTTCCTCAACTGTATATTCAGAGAATGCTCATCAGCAGACAGCAGCACCTCTTCAGTGGAGGGAAACCTCAGAAGAAGCCACAGCTCTTGCCTCGGGAGTAGTGCAGTCTGGATCCAAGAGGCCCTAACTGTGCATCATCCCTGTGTCATCCCATTCTCTGGTTCAGCAGGGGTTCTCTCTGGACCAGATGCACCTGCCTCACTTTAGTACATTTAACAGTGTAAGAAGACTTTCTTACAAAGTCAACACCAGTCACAATGGGGATCTACAGTAGCTTTCACTGTGACGTCATTTGCTGAATGCTCAGTAGGCCACAGCAGTCTGGACCATGACTCCATATGTGTGTGTGCATGTGTGTGGGTTAGTATGTGTACATGTGTATGTGTATATGAATGAATATGAAGACCACATGGGTACCTTCCCCAAGCTCTCTCTACCTTGTCTTCTGAGACAGTCTCTCTTGAACCTGGAGCTCATGAATTTAACCAGACTAGCTGGCCAGTGAACTCCAAAGATCTGCCTCTTCAGTACACATGCATTAGAGACACATGATGCCACACCTGGCTTTTATGTGGATTCTAGGAATCCAACTCAGCTAGTCATGCTCATGCAGCAAGTACTTTGCAAATTGAGCCTCCTCCCCAGGCCCTTTCATTACAAGACAAAGCTGCAAAGTTCCAAAGCATTATCTCAATGTTTTCCTTAAACCGCCATTAAAAGTTTGAGCAGCACTTTGTGTGCTCAAAGCAGCCTTCATATCAGATTCCGCAAAGCTGTTCCAACTTCTTTCTTCTGTTTAGATGAAAGGCAGTGAACTCATTGGCTGATCTTAACACACACATCAATTAATTAAATTGACTTAAGGGTTATTCTTACATAAAATGCTACTCTTTGGATTGTTTTAAAAGACATCAATTTGTCATTAAAAGAGGAAATAGCATACAGTAGCTTTAATTTTTTCTCCTTAATTCCTTTAATGTCTGCTTTGCTAAATGCTTAGCAACAAAAGGCTGGCTTGAACAAGGGCTCCTTTGCCAAGATAGGAAAAAGAATCTAAAATTTAGATGTGTCTGCAGTGACCATGGCAGTGTAAATTAATTAGTCACACTGAGCCTGAATCAGCAGTGCCTCTAAATTGATCTTGCTTTTATACCACTCAGTCTCCAAATGTGTTCACCCTGAAAAGTAGGCCTTCTTTCTAATACCTTCCTTTCTCAATCAGAAATCAAAGTCAGAAAGAAAGCCAAGTTTTTAAGGGTAGCACTTGATAATACACTAATAAATTTTTAAATGTGGATATTTGTGCCAGGGGCCAAGCTGAAGGCTGTCAGTACCAGGGATGGGGAAATAAATAAGAGATTATTCCTCTCCTAAGGGAGTTCACAGTCTTGGGGGGAGGAGGGTTATTAAAATATATATACTAAAAGCTAAATTATACAATACCAGACAACAAACAAGCAGTGTTATATGGCAAGACGATGGTTTTCATTGCCAAAGAGTAACTCCACACAGAGTTAAGCGAAAGTGGATGACCACACCTGAACACGGGACAGTGTAAGAAGACTTTGAAAGGAGAGGGGTGGATGTCACTGGCATTAGTACCTTCTCTCATTACTGTGACAAGGCCCTGAGAAAAGCAGCTCAAGGGAGGAAGGATTAGTTTGGATGGATTTCCCAATCCATCATGACCGCAGGAGTGTGCATCAAGGATTCTTCCCCTCCTCACATCAGAAGAACAGGAAGCAGGAAAAACTCAAGGCCAGTGCTCCAGTGACCCACTTCCTCCCTCTAAGCCCCATCTCCTAAAGTTTCCCTAACTTTCCAGACAACAGCACCTGCTAGAGATGAAGTGTTCTAACTCATGAGCCTGTGGAGGACATGTCCCATTCGAACCAGTCGTGACACGCATGACTAAGTTTCAAGTCCAAGCTGTATGCAAACTTTTAGAAGATGTATTTATGCAACTTAAAATTCACTTAAGTATATGATTCATTTTTAAGTGAATATACAGTTTCACAACCACTATCCAATACAAATTTACAGCTTCCCCATTACCCTGAAAACTCTTAATCTTATTTTCAATTGATCATTGTTCTAATCTTTTTCTTTGAGTAGCTTAATATAATAAATTTGAGGTTTATCTATTGTAATTATATATATACAAAACCCCATTGTTACAAGGACTTAGTTCTCTTTTATTTCTGAATAATATTCCATTGCTAGTCCATAAGATTTTACCTCATGTATCCAGGCACAGACTGGCATGTACTTGAGTGTTCCAACCTTCGGGATGCATGAATAATGATGCTGCAGAATCACATACAAGTTTTCCTATGAATATATATTTTCTTGTCTCTAGAGTAGATACTTCAGAGCAGAATTGCTAGGATATCTCACAAACTTATGTTCAACTTTTAGGGAAACTGACAGTCTCCCAAAATGGCTGCATAGCTTTCCATTGCCACCAGAGGTATCTGAGGTAGAGCTTTATCTGTCTCCCTTCATTTAGTTATCACTTGAGCTCAGTGGGAAGAGGATGAGACCAAACAGGGCAGGCAGATTGTCTTATCCAAGGTTACATATTACATTATCATAGAGGTGAAATTTTAACCAAGGGTGACTGATTCTGAAGTATTGTTTTCACATCGTACTGTGATTTCAGTATTTTGAAGAGTTGCTTTAAGGAGGGAATTCAAATACAGTTTCAATATAAAATAAGAATTTATTAATAATGTCTGCTAAGGGCACAGGTTACACATCACATAGTCATAAAGTCCTACTACTGATTCCAAGGCCTTGATCTCTCTTATAAAGAGGACTCAAGGATTTTGAAGAACTGTTTTAAGACATAGTTTCAAATCCAACTTTAAAGGGAAGTGACAATCAATGAATAATGTCTGTGCCATTTGTAGCCCATAGGCAGAAGTCAATGTCCCATTCTGAGATAGTTTGTGACTCCTTACCATTGCTGGTGAATCTAGAACCCAGATAATATTGGTCTAATGCTCTTGCCAATTCCACTAGCACAAAATATTCTCTTACTAGTAAGCTTATTGAATAACATTAGAATTTTCTGTTTAGTCTCTGCAGCTACTAGCCTGAGAGCAACTGATAGGATGAAGCTCTTCTCATTGCAGTATCCCAACCAAACAACAGGAATCATTGCTGTGGTTGAAACCTAAGAATAAAGACCCAGATGAAATTAAATGTCTCTCCATTTTAAACTAGGCAAAGAAGGGGAATGGAAACCTTGAATAATGTATTGTATCAGGAGATCCAAAGAAAGATGAAGAGGAGCCTTGAGTCCCCAAATTCCTCCATCATTGAACTCTAGCTTACTGTCTGAGAGTAATCAGCCTCTGCCCATGACTGCTATAAATGATGGATGGGCCTCTGAGAGCCTGCTCACATTCGAAGGCATGCTAGAGAAGGCTTCCCGAGTGCAAAGCTCCCCTCTATTTATAATGAGCAGACAGTGGCCTACATGGTGTACAGACAGAAAGGTTGCATAGAGGCTTTTTAAGCAATTTTTAAACAGAAGAAAAATCAGAAGCTAGGAATGTAGCTTAGTTGGGAGACTGCTTGCCTGACATGTACAGTCCTGAGTTTAACCCCTATACTACATAAAACTGGGTGTTGTGGCAGGTGACTGTATTCCCAGCACTTGGGAGGTGGAGCCAAGAGGATCAAGAGTTCAATGTCATCCTTGTCTACATAATGAGCTCCAGGCAGCCTGGTCTACTTGAGATCTTGCCTCAAAACAAAGTAAAAAACACAATATTTTGACCCAATGCAGTTCCTCAGTGGAGTAGTCTTTGAACATTGTATCAGTATACAGTCAATAAAGAAGGAAGAGAAATTATTTCCTTCACAGAGTAGGAAAATGCAGCCCACTTGCTCTCTCCCAGGTACTGCTAAAATTGAGGTGACAGTGGAGGAGCTCAGAGCGGCTGTTGCTGATGATACACCTCCACTTGGGCACGATCAGTAGACACCTATCATGAAGGCAGATCAGGTCCAACTGGGAAGCCTGTGCCCTCCATGCAGAGTCCTCTCCCCATGGTTTCTTTGTCAACGTTGACCAGTCCTGTCCCCTTCTCCTATCTCTGCTGGAGTGTGGCAGTTTGGTTTAGTTTCCTGCCTTCCTGTTTTTATGTCTTAATGGAGAAAACACCCTCCCTCACCCGAAAGCAGAGTTAGGTGCTGTGTATTGTAGGTCTTTTCCCCCCAGAGAATTCTTACATTGTTGGTGGCGATGATTGAGACCCGTTAAAGTTTACTCAGGGCCATCTGCGTATCTGTGGTTTGGAACCATCTGCTGGAGCCCAGTGGACTCCACAACTGAAGACAAACTCTGCCTTTCTCTGAGAAGTCATTAGTAGCTAACTGTTCAGCAAGGAAGAGAAGGGCCCCCCAAACTCCCCTGATCCATAATAGACCATTAATAGGCTCATAGCAGAGCATCACAGGTACTGTGAGTTCATAACCACATCAGCCGTGCTCAGAAGACAGCATTTCACAGCCTTTCCTCTATCTTCTGGCTCTTACATTCTTTCAGCTGCCTCCTCCACAATATCCCCTGAGACTTAAAGGGGTGGGATGAATGTCCTGTCTGAGCTGAGCAATCAGCTGTCACTTATTCTTAGCATCTTAAGCAACTGTACAGCTCTGTATTTGCCACCACACATAACACAGAGAAGATTCTCTGATTAAAGCTGGGAGACTCATTTGTCTATATGTATAACATATATACATATATATGTGTATGTACAAGTGTTATACATACATACATGCATACATACATACATGTGCCCATAAACATACACATATGCATATACACACACTCATGGACACATACAATCATTCCTTGAAATCTATAAGAATGTACTTCTCATAATTCTATATACAACAAATCCTATATACAATAGAATTTACATATACCTACACCCTGTATGCATTAAATGACCTCCAGAGGTTGCTTATGTTATCTGATATGCTATAAAAATTGTTATACTACATCATTCAGAGAATGAAATGAAAACCACTGTCCAAGTTCAGTATACAGACTTATTTTATTTTATGTACATGTTATGTGTGTGTGCATTCTTGTTAATGTGTGTGGATGCAGGCATAAATGTGGAAATCAGAGCACAACTTGGGGAAGTCCATTCTATCATTCCAATGTGAGGATTTGTCTTAGGGTTTCTATTACTGCAAAGAGATACCATGACCATGGCAATTCTTACAAACAAAAACATTTAATTGAGGTAGCTCACTTATAGCTCAGAGTTTTAGTCCATTATTATCATGGCAGGAAGCATGACAGCATATAGGCAGATATGGTGCTAGAGAAGGAGCTGAGAGTTCTTACATCTTGACTCACAGGCAACAGGAAATGGTCTGAGACACTGAGTGGCTTGAGCATGTATGAGACCTCAAAGCCTACCTCCACAGTAACACAATTTCTCCAACAAGGCCACATTTATTCCAAAAAAGCCACACATCCTAATAGTGTCATTCCCTTTTGGGGGGCATTTTCTTTCAAACCACCACATTCCACTCCCTGGCCCCCAAAGGTTTATCCATTTCCCAATGCAAAAATGCATTCAGTCCAACTTCAAAAGTCCCCATAGTCTATCACAATCTCAACAATGTTTAAAAGTCCAAAGTTCAAAGTCTCTCCTGAGATTCATGCAGTCTCTTAACTGTAATCCCTTGTAAAATCAGTCAAAAAGCAAATCACACATACTTCCAACATATAATGGCACAGAACATACATTACCATTCCAAAACATAGGGAAGGGCATATAGTGAGGAAATACTGGACCAAAGCAAGACTAAAAACCAGCTGGGCCAACTCCAAACTCTGCATCTCCAATATCTGATGTCAAAATGCTCTTCAGATCTCCAACTCCTTTCAGCTTTGTTGACTGCAACACATTTCTTTCTCTAGGACTGGTTCCGCTCCATGTTAGCAGATCTTCTTAGCAGGTATCCCATAGCTCTGGCATCACAAACATCTTGGGGTCTCCAAGGCAATCCAGGCTTCTCCTTCACAGCTTCACATAATGGCCTTTCTGGGTCTCCATTCAAGGACATACCTGGCCTCAGTGGCTTTCCTTAGTTATAAAGAAATACTCCATAATTCCTTTCTTTCATCCTTGACTCTAAAGCCAGAACCACGTGGCTGAAGCTGCCAAGTTCTGCTCCTTGCTGGGGCTGGAACATGGGCCCCCTCCTTTAATTACATCTTTACCAGTTTTCTATTTTCCATGGTTTCCTTCACTGCCTAAGTTTGGCTGTTCTGAATCTTGCTCTGTAGACCACCCTGGCCTCAAATTCAAAGCTCCACCAGCATCTGCCTCTGGGGTGCTGGGATTAAATGGCATGCACCACCACACTCTGCTCTAAGCTTTTCTTTAATTCTTTTTCACAAGTTCGAAAGTTAGCTGGGTGGGATCTTGCCCTGAGGTCACTACTCCCTTTATTCCACTTCTTAATCTGTTGATCTCTTTGAACATCCATTCCACTTTCTGGTGCTCCTTTTCTCTTCACATTTTACATTTTGTAATTTACCCTGCTCAGTTTGCTCCTTTTCATTATAAGTCTTCATTAGAGTGACCACTAATAACCATACCACAGAGTCTGTACTAGGCTGTTTTGAGATTTCCTCTGCCAATGGAATTAATCCAAATCTCTTCACTTTAGCCTCAAGCAGACTCTTTGGACAAAGGCAAAAAACAGCTACATTATTTACCAAAATATCACCAAGACTAATCTCTAGGCCACATACTGACATTCTTCTCCTCTGAAACCTCTTGATTCAGGAACTCACAGTTCACATCACCCTCAGCACCATTGTCTTCCATGCTCCTACTAGGATGACCCATCAGGCAGCACTTAAAGTGTTCAACTGCTTTTGTAACCCACAGTTCCAAGATACATATTTTTTCAAGTAAAGGCAAGGTCAGGTCTATCACAGTAACACCCTACTCCTGATATCAACTTCTGTCTTAGTTATGGTTTCTTTTGCTGTAAAGCGACACCATGACATGGTAACTCTTATAAAGGAAAACATTTAATTGGGATGGCTCACTTACAATTCAGAGGTTTAGTCCATTATCATCATGGCAGGAAGCAGGGCAGCATGCAGGCAAACATGGTGCTAGAGGAGCTGAGAGTTCTTACATCTTGACTCACAGGCAACAGGAAGTAGTCTGAAACATTGGGCATGCCTTGAGTTTATATGAGACCTCAAAGTCCATCTCCATAGTGACACACTTCCTCCAACAAAGCCATACCTATTCCAACAAGGCCAAACCTAAAAGCACCCCTCTCGCCGGGCGTTGGTGGCTCACGCCTTTAATCCCAGCACTCGGGAGGCAGAGGCAGGTGGATCTCTGTGAGTTCGAGGCCAGCCTGGGCTACCAAGTGAGTTCCAGGAAAGGTGCAAAGCTACACAGAGAACCCCTGTTTTGAAAAACCAAAAAAAAAAAAAAAAGCACCCCTCTCTTTGGGGGCCATTTTCTTTTAAACAACCACAGAATTCCAGGTATCAAACTTATGTTAGCAGACTTAATGGCAAGCACCTTTGCCCACTAACTCATCTCATTTGCCCCTAATGTTAATTTTTTGAGGGTCCACTGTACTGTTTCCTTTTGCAAAGTTGTAAAAGTTCCACCTTCTTCATATCTTCAATGACAATCACTATCTTTTTTTAAGTAGTAGCCATCCTAACAGATATGAGCTATTGTCCTGTTACAATCTTGCCCTGCATTTCTCTTTTGACCAATGACACAAGATTAATTTTCATCAACATGATGACTATTTACAGCAATGCCTGTTAAAGCCTTCTGCCCATTCATCTTCCAAGTAGGTTGCCAAGGTTTGAAGAGGGCGAGTGTGCTGGCTAGTTTTATGTCAGCTTGACACAAGCTAGAGTCATCTGAGAGGAGGGACCCTCAATTGAGAAAATGCCTCCCTTAAGATTGAGCTGTGGGCCAGCCTATAGTACGTTTTCTTGATTAGTGATTGAAAGGCGAGGACCGAGCCCATTGTGGGTGTGGTCGTCGCTGAGCTGGTAGTCCTGGGTTCTATAAGAAAGCAGACTAAACAAGCCAGTAAGCAGCATCCCTCCATGGTTTCTGCATCTGCATCAGCTCCTGCCTCCAGGTTCCTGACCTACTTGAGTTCCTGCCCTTATTGCTTATAATAATGAGCTGTCACATGGAACTGTGAGTGAAACAATCCCTTCTCAAGTTGCTTTGGGCATGATGTTTCATCACAGCAATAGTAACCCTAACTAGGACAGTGAGCTATCTGAAGAGGTTGTTACTGAATGCAGGAGTTAATTACATATTTAAAAATGTACTCCTTATCTGACACATGATTTGCAATACTCTCCCCCACTCCACAGGTGCCCTCCACTCTCTTGCATTCTTTGCTGTGAAGGTTTGTTTAGTTCCTGAAGGCTGTCTCACTTGTCTTTCTCTCCTTTTATAGCCTGTTTTGGAGGCTTCTCCATGCATCTGTTGGCAGGAACCATATCAGGAAGCCCCTTCCCCTCAGGTTTTCTTCTAGGAGTTTTGCAGTTTCCGTTTTTGTGTTTAAAGCTTGAATCCACCAAAGCTGATTTTTGTGTATGGGCTAAGAACACGAGGGAAGACGCAGACTGTGGTACAGAGAGTGGAAAGAACACTCTGGAAACTCTCTACATCTCTGTCCTTCCTGTGTACACTCGTGCTTCTTGGTTTCTGTGTTCCTGCCTTTTATGTGACTGTTGGTGTATGTGCTTTGTTTCTGGGCTCTGCCTGCTATCTCTCTTTTATGTGGATACATCATTCCTTAACAGTGTGTACTTTCCCCCAACAATTGTAACCTGATGCCTTTGGAAACTCTGAAATCCTTTTCCTTTTGCTATGGTAATAAGCCTTCAAACACATAATTGAATTCAGATATTAAATACTGTAAGCACTATCATTTAGCTTCTGATGAAAATGTGCATTATTGTGCTTGAAATAGAAAAAAAAGGTAGCAAATCAAAACAAGATTTTTTCCCCCTCTTTCTGCCTCCTGTGAAGTCTTTGTGTGGAATGACTCAATCTCTTTTAGGCTGCTTTCTCTGTTCTGTGGGGAACAGAGCCAGGGTTATTATGCAGTGATAGGCCCTGACTCTGGTTGTGCTGCTCTGTTGGAATCATCTGTGTCCTGAGTTTTTATCGCCTTTCCATTTGCCAAGTATTTCTAGCAGAAAGAGTAGAACATAAGCTCAACCTGGTAGGAGAAGAATACTGGGGAAGAGCATGGGGTTTGTAGGAACCCATTCATTCCCTCATTCATCTCATCAAGCAGCAGTTTATTGACCATGCTTGATGAGCACTCATTCAGTGTTGGAGATACAATGGCAGACAAGGTTGGCAGGAACTGACTTGGAGTTTTCTAACCCTGCCTCTGTGGTGAGGCAGTGGCTTTCGTGTTTGACAAGTGACTTGACTTTCTGATCCTCCTCTCTCATCTAGCAGCTCTGTCAATACAATCAATGTGATGGGAGGCAGTGCTGGGGCCATAGGAAGGACTGCTTTATGAGACGTGTGTGTCACACTGGACAGCATTTTCTTAATCTTTCCATGTAGCTCCCCCAGGCAGTGCTGCTATAACCTTCCCTAGGGGCTATCCTCATTTCCCTCTTGGTGGATAAAGGACTTTTACGCTATGTTGTCAGAGAGCTAGGCTTTGTAGATGAGAGGGTTGGAAAATACTCAGTGCTTTCAATACAGAATTTAGTTCACAAGATGCTAGAAGAAAAAGTCAGAGACATGCCTACAGGCATGTTCATGGGGGCCAGAGGAAAACTTCAGGTACTATTCCTCAAGAGAAGCCCACCTTGTTTTTTGAGACCTGGCCTCTCACTGACCACAAACTGGCCAAGTAGCCTAGGCTGGCCAACCAGCATGGTCCAGAGAGCCTCCTTTCCCCATTTTCCCAGTTCTGGGATTGCAAGCACGTGCCACCACGCCCAGATTTTTACTAGGCATTACTAGGTGTTGACCTTAGGTCTTCTTGCTTGAAGGGCAACATTTTCCCCCCTCCCCAGTCTCCAAAAAGAGCCTCATCTGAGATGAGCTACAGAATCCTGTATCTGGGTCATGGCTCCATGTCATCCCTTTCACACGGTATAGAGATTGGGGGAAGCATTTTTCAGATCTCTGTGTGCCATGGTCAGATATGTACATTCAGGAATGGCCAGGAAAAGTGGCCTAATTGTCCTTTCTGTACTTAGTTGATTGGTGGAACGACAATACTAAAATATTGGACCTTGGGCAGGGGGGCTTTGTTTTTCTTCCCACTGGTGAGCCGCCTAATGCTCTGTGGCAAATGCTGCCAGGTGCTTCCTAGCCTGAACACCTGTCTTTCTTTTTTAGTCAAAAGACTGGTCTTCAACTAAGCAGACAATCCTTTAGCTGGAAATTCACTCCTTTGACTCTCTCACAGCTAGGAAAACCCATGTCTGCATTTTTGCCCAAGGTTTAGAGGTAGAGGTATCATGAGCATACTTCTGGAGTCTGATTAAAAGGAAAGACCATGTTCTTTATCTTTCTTGAAGGCTGGAACCCAATTGTGGTGGCAGGAGCTGAGATACCTTATGGTATTATGAAGTTTTTATGCTGAGAGAGTGGATCAACATGACACACATTGCTTGGGTCCCCAAAGCTGTGGAATGGTATGATAGTATTGAATGTTTAGGGTATTTGTACATGGGGTGGACATGAAGCTTCTTGTCTCTATCTCACTGCCTCCTTCCATCCATCTTTCCTTCTCTCCCTTTCTGTAGGTCTCTCTCCCTCCACTAATTACATCATTTTTGTTAAATATATCTGGACCCTTTCAAGGCTCTTTTAAATATCTGGTCGTAGTTTTAGTTATACATATGCATGTGTATCTGTGTCGGGTAGGTGCATGTGAGTATAGTGCTCTAGAAGCTGGAAGCTGGTGTCAGATCCCTGGTGCTGAAATTGCAGACGGTTGTGAACCTTCTGACAGGGGTGCTGTAAACGGAACCCAGGTACTCAGCAATAAAGTCAAGTGATTTTAACCTCTGAACCAGTTCTCCAGCCCTCAGAACACTTGTATTTGAACTATAAAGAAAAAGCTCAGGAAACTTGGGCAACTTATCCACAGTCTCACTGGCTTGGCTTTGATTAGAGTTTACCTCCTCTGATTTGAAGTAAACATTCTCTTCCAATAATTTCAGGTTCCTTTTGTTAATACTGGGTAAGGTCAAGCAAGTGTTGAGCAAGTGTGACACATACAACACAGATTACCAGGGGATTGTAACAAATGACACAACAAGACAGTCACAGACAGATGCTGAGCCTGTTTTGTGACATTCTAGAGCTTGTGGTTGTCACCAAATGAACAGATCTCTCCTCCCATTTTCTTTCTTTCTTTTGGTAAGAATGAGTTAAAGCAAATGGAGAGATTAGACAATCAGCCCTTATTGACTCTTTTAAAATGGTTGGTGCCAAGGAATTATAACTGTTGACTGGCTGATGTAGCCAGTCATGAGTTGTAATTAAGTAGACTAACTCAAATTTTGGTGGACTCCCAGAGGTGCATGCATTTGCAGAGTTGTGTTGATTTCAGGGAAATTTCCTTCAGAAGGTTCTTCCAGAGGAAGCAGGAACATAGCAGTGCTCCCACATGAACATGGACAGTTGTTCTAGACAAAGCAGGAACAAAACACATGGACATGCATAGTTAAGTGCCCCTTACTGCTAAATTGGTCTTTTTTTCTCCCACAGGGAAGGTTTTGTTTTTAAATCACAAAGCGGTCTAAAACACAAAACAGTGCATGATGGTAAAGACCAAAATGTGCAAATTTTAGAGCTGCTGGTACGGGTTCAATGTGGAGTAAGAAAACCACTTGTGCAGTCACTGCTGAAGTCTTTGTAGATTCTGCACACTGCTGGCTATTATCCTTCAAACCAACAGAATCTAAATGACTTAAAATAGAGGTGGGGGGAAGAGCTCATAAATCAGTTGTCCAATATCTAAAGATATACATATGAGTAACATTATACAATCTGAATAGGTTATATTTAGGAATATAGATGTATATGCATATACATATAAATGTGAAAAAAATTAATGAAGGTCATAAATTTGAAAAGAGCAAGGAGGGGTATAGGAGAGGGTATGGAGGGAGAAAAAGGAAGGAAGGAATGATGTAATTACAAACTCAGAAACAAAAGAAAAAAATAGAATTTGAGATCCTGAAATCCTCTGATATTTGAAAGAGTTGGAACCCATTCTATTAGTGTGCCCTTCTCTTCTAGGAAGCCTTCCTGGAAGTGGAAGTCTTGTTTACCTGGTGCTCCCACATGTCCTCACATATCTGGGCAGACTGCTATTGGAAGTTTCCATGTTTGTCATACATATGACTGCAGTGATACTTACCAAGTCTTTACTGAGTGTCAGGATTTTGCATCAGTATTCACTTGTTACTATATTAGGAGATAGTGCTATTGTTGTGACCATTGTCTTTCTTCTTCTTCTTTTTTTTTTTTTTTTGATGAATGATCGATACTGACGTCATCCAGACGATGGCACTCGCGGGAACCGAACTCGCCACCTCTGCCACCGCAGGCCAGGCGCCTAACCTCTGAGCCACCTCTCCAGGTCGCTTGTCTTTCTTCTTATTTTCTTTTGGAATGATTTCACTCCATATCCCAGGGTTGTCTGGAACTCTATAGCTCATGTTGGCCTCAAATTGACAACAACCCCATTTGAATGTTGGGATTACAGGGTGGCACCACTGCATCTGGCTTTATTGCCATTTTATGGTGTGTGTGTGTGTGTGTGTGTGTGTGTGTGTGTGTGTGTGTGTGTGTCTGTGTGTCTGTGTGCCATAGCATGCATGTAGAAGTTGGAGGATAAGTTGCAGAAGTCAGCCATCGCCTTCCAACATGCTGCTTCTGGAGATGAAACTCAAGTTATCAGACTTGATGGCAAACATGGTTACCCACTGGGCATCTCAGTAGTCTTATTCCTATTTTTTAAATTATCATTACTTTGCAAATATTTAGTCTCTCCCTGAAGTGCTCAGAGTCAAACAACAAGTAAATACGTAAGGCCAAATTTAAACCTAGCTATTTTGTTTTCTATAGGAGCAAAGATACAAATAAAATGATAAAAATAAAGGCTATTCAGAACACCAAAATTGTACATAATATACCCCTGGGTAATACATGTTGAAAGCTAGTTTAGAGTGTGCATGACCTGTGAGTTATCATTTCTATTTCCAGGAGTTGATTCTGAGAAAACAGTTGGGAATATTGCATTAGATTTTGAAGACAGAAAAAAAAGCATGCAATGATATTTTACAAAACAAAAAAAGAACATTTAATTCAATATATATAGTGTCAATTCTGCGTTTGTTGCTTTGATTCCTAAAGAACAATTGAGATTCACACCCTTATAAAGAGATGTAGCCTGAAGAGAAGTAAAGGAATGCAGCTGAACTGTGAGCTTCTCCTTACTGAATATTTTAATGTCTATCATACAATTTAGATATTGACCTGGCTGTCTAGCCCCATGCATGCATGAACACAGGGGAACAGTAACTGATGTCACCTTCCAGATTAGGAGCCTCCCCGTGATTCTGGGCAAGTGCTCCAGGCCTTGCAGAGAGGTCTCAGGCCATCAGACACTTCTGACATTCATTTTCTTCCATCTTCTCATTTGCCTCCCCTAAAACCCAGTAACGAGGAGTCCAGGGTAGAGTAATTAGACTGTATGTGATTGAGGTGCCTGCCAATTATGCTGATGGGAGTGAAGTCTTATTAGACTAATAAGGTTTTCTAAATTGGACTTGGGGTTCATGGTGGTGTGTATATTCCTGAGGAGAGTCGCCCAGCTATTTGAAATGAGTTTACCTAAGCAAAAATGTTGACCTTGGCTAGAAGGGAGCTGGCTGTGTCCAGGAAGAGTGGGCTTTATAATGTGCTTCATAGTCTTGCTTGGTTCTTCAGCAAGTGCTGGACCTTAGCAAGCCTGGGCTCTCCCCATCCGTAACTGGTCATGTTAACTCTACCCATTGAGAGGATCACAGTGACAATTAAGTGATAGTCTACATTAATTATCCTCTCATGCTTTGTCCTAGACAGGTTACTTAACCATGCTACATGATAAAGGAGAAAATGTATCTATCATGGTGTTGTTAGAAAGACCTCACAATCCTGGAAGGCATTGGAGACACCAAGACAGAGACTTGAGCCTTGTGTCCCTTGGTTTGAATTGTCAATTTGACACAACCTAGAGCTCACCGGGAAGATAATTTTTTTTGGTTTTTTCGAGACAGGGTTTCTCTGTGTAGCTTTGCACCTTTCCTGGAACTCACTTGGTAGCCCAGGCCTCGAACTCACAGAGATCCGCCTGCCTCTGCCTCCCGAGTGCTGGGATTAAAGGCGTGAGCCACCAACGCCCGGCGGGAAGATAATCTTAATGAGGAATGATCTAAATCAGGTTGGTCTAATGGTGTATCTTGTACTATTGTTAGTTGACCTAGGCAGACACAGCCCATTGAAGGTAGCACTACCCCCCAGACAGTGGCTCCTAAGAGTGAAGCAATCTAACCGAGAGGAGCAAGCACTCATGCATTTGTTTCTCTCTGCTCTTGACTGTTAGTATGAAGGTGACCAACTGTGCCCAATCCTGCCAGTGTGACTTCCTTCTGTCAATAGACTGGAACCTGGAATTATGAGCGAAAAGAAGCACTTTCTCCCCTACGTTGCTTTCTGTCAGGATATTTTATCACAGTCACGGAAATAAAAGTGGAACAAACTTCATTCTCAAAATTGATTATTTCCCTATCTAGCCTTGATTTCTCTCTTCAAACATGAATAAAAATAACAAGAACAGGTGTATCCCATGATATGATGAGAATTAAACACAGGAATGCGTGGGTGGAGCTACCACAGTCCCCCGGCTCAGGAAAGGACCTTCCAAAACACTTCCAAAGCAGTTTTAGGTGTAATTATTTTCATATTTGTAGTACATGTTTTCCAACTTGATGTTCAAATACATAGAGCCTGTTGACACTTGGAATATTGACAGTGCTATGTAATTCTATGAAGTAAGATGTTTTTAGAAACAATTATGTGCCTTTGAGAGAATGTTGATTCTCCATAGCAGGGTTAAGCTAAGGTTAAAGTGAAGTCCTTATGGAACTTTATCTAGTAGGTCAGATACCATCTATAACAGCTCAGCTCATCTGTCTCCCAGTTCTTCATTATGGAACTTCTTGTAAACCTTTGAGCTCTGAATGGAGTGAGTTTCTCTTTTTTACTGACAAAAAACTCATAAACTTAAGTTTGTTTTAAAAATTAAAATAAAATTGAAACAGTGGCATGCCCCTTACTTATACAAACCTCAAAGTCCTGTCTCAAACACTTTCGATTATTTCTTGTCACTCTGACGATAGGCATTAGGCAGAATGGACTGGATCCCCTGGATATCATGTTGATGTTTTCCTTCCTTAGACAGGAGCAAGAAAATAGAATCTTCTCAGATGCCCAACAACTGAATGGATAATAAACATGTGGTACATATACACAATGGCATATTATTCATCCATAAAGAAAATTGATACATCAGGAAATTATTATGCAAAAGTGACCCATATTTAAAAAAACAAATGCTGCATGTTCTCTCATGTGAAAATCCCTGTTTTGAATGTATGTGGGTATGAATGGGGGCATAAGTGATAAAACTATAGAAAGGGTACCATGAGAGGAAAAGAAGATATCGTCTGAGGGAATGTGTGACGGGCAACAGAATAGTATAACTTGAAGTGGCTAAGTCACCACTGGGGCTGGAGGGGGCTGGGAGTAGGCATTAGGGGTTGCTGTTGATCACAGGATAGGAGGATCAAATAATTCTGAACGAAGTAATTATGTTCAAAAGTTCAATAATGATCTTAGCCATTCTGACAGGTCTTCTTGTGGGGGGATTGGGGGAGTGGTTTGGGGGGGAGATTGGGGGACAGGAGGAGGGAAGAAGAGGATCTTTGGTGTAGAAAATAAAGGAAAATTTTTCTTAATTAAAAAAAGTTGTTTTAAAATAAAATTTAAATGATTTTTTTTAATCTGTAAAAAGTTCAGTAATGGGGCTGGAGAGATGGCTCAGCGGTTAAGAGCACAGGCTGCTCTTCCAAAGGTCCTGAGTTCAATTCCCAGCAACTACATGGTGGCTCACAATCATCTATAATGAGATCTGGTGCCCTCTTCTGGCATGCAGGCATACATGCAGGCAGAACACTGTATATATAAAAAAATAAATAAATCTTTAAAAAAAAGTTCCATAATGAAATCTTGTACTTTGTATGCTAATTAAAACAAAAATTTAAATAGAGGAAAGAAAGGACAAAGCAATTTTAGGAGAATCTGTAGATTGTCCACTTACTCTGCTCCCATGTTAACCAAAAGCACAGACTTAGAATTCCTCTCAACCCCAAGCTTCAGGACATGAAGAGAGAGCATGGGGCTCTGCCGGACACCACAGGGAGGTTACACACATGACCGGTGTTAATGGTGAGAAGTTATGTCAAAAGCGCTCCATGGTCAGGCAAGTAAGCCAGTGATAGTGTATTTGGGGCATCAAGAGGGTTGCGCAGGGAGGTACTTCCTCCTCTGGGTCTTGCTCTAGGTCTTGGGTAGTGAAGGGAAATCACTGGTTTTAAGTGACAAGCAGAAACTTTCGGCAAGCTGGATATCCTCCAACCTGTGGTCTGTTGGGCAGATCAGAAGAGCGGCTTCGTAGCCAACCTGCAGCTCCCCCGCTCTAAAGAAATCTCCTGATTGACTGAAGTAGACCTGCCATGTGGATAGGCTAAGAGGTCCAAAAAGGAGGGGGAACAGCAAAAGAGAAACAAAGGAGAAAAAGGAAGAAGTGGGAAAGCAGCTGTCTCGGTTTTCCTGGTGCGGTGTCTCCATGAGAAGAGATGAAGCTGCCCGTAATTGAGCCAAGCTCTCTGATGATATAGATTAAAACAGAAGGGCCAACAGTAAACAAGACGAACTTCAAAAGAGCAGCGCCTCTGCTCTCTGGGGACCTCCATTAACGAGTCACCAGATAGGCAATTACTGTACCGTTCTTGTAATGACCAGGATCAAACACAGGCGTTCTGCACAGTAGGCACTGAGAAAGCAGGCAGACAAAAAACTGTGAAAATATGCCATTAAATCTTAATTATTCTTCAAAGAAAAACAAGCACGACCGGGGGGCAGAGAAGGAAGGAATATTCTGAGTCTTACCAATGCCTGGGGCTCAGGGCAGTCTTGTAGATACTGTTTCAATTCTCATATTTACTTAACACTCAATGTCTCATTCTGGCTTCTGAGCAGCAATAGGGAATTTGGTTTACACAGGATCCCACTTATTGGGTCCTCTTCCTCTGTCTTCTGGGATAAGGTCTCCTGGAATCCATCTATATAGCTTCTGGGATATAGCCATGCTAATTGAGCAAATTTGGGACATGAGGCTTTAATTAAAAGGACTGCATATTGTGTATGAAAAAATGAATGTATTCCATTATTTTTAAACCAATTTAACATACAAAAATTGTGTACTATGATGCTCATAGTCCCAACACAGGTATGTTTCGTGTGTTTGGACAACTTCAAATTGAAAAACAGGCTTTTAAAAAATATTCATTTATTTTATATCCTGACCACAGTTTCCCCTCCCTCCTTTCTTCCCATTCTCTCCTCCCACCAACATTTTGTCCCTGCAACCCCTTCTCCTCCATTCTATTCAGAAAAGGGCAGGCCTCCCACGGATATCAACAAAATATAGCATATCAAGTTTCAGGAAGACTAAGAACCTCCCCTTGTATTATGACTGGACAAGGCAACCCAGTACAAGGAATAGGGTCCTAAGCCAGTGAAAGAGTCAGAGACAGCCCCTGCTCCCACTGTCAGGAGTCCCACAAGAAGACCAAGCTATACAACTGTAACATATATGCAGAGGGCCTAGGTCACTCCCATGTAGGTTCCCTGATTGTCAGTTCAGACTCTGTGAGCCCCTATGAGATCAGTTGATTCTATAGGTTTTCTTGTGATGTCCTTGACCCCTCTGGCTCCTACAATCCTTTCTTCCCTCTCTTCAGCAGGATTCCCCAAACTCAGCATAGTGTTTGGTTGTAGGTCTCTGCATTTGTTTCTGCTAGTTGCTGGATGAAGACTCTCTGATGACAGTTAGGCTAGGCACCAATCTATGAGTATAGTAGCATATCATTAGACATCATTACATTGACATTTTTTCAGTCATATTTGGTTCTATCCTATCTCTCTGGGCCATCCAGCCTCTGGTTTCCGGCACTCCAGGCAAAGTCAGGTGTGGTCTCACTCTCCTGGCCTGGGCTTCAGGCTGGACCAGTCATTGGTTGGCCACTCCAACAATCTCTGTGCCACCCTTACCCCAGCACATTCCATAGGCAGGACAGACTATAGGCCAAAAATTATGTGGCTGGGTTGGGGTCCCAATCCCTCCACTGGAAGTCTTATCTGATCACCAAAGATGGACAGTCCAGGTGACATATCCCCTATTGCTAGGAGTCTTATCTTGGGTCATCCTTGTAGATTCCTGGGAGTTTCTCTTGCACCAGATTTCTACCAGACCCCAAATGTCCCTCTTCCAGTCATTTCTTTTAGTACTCTCCCCCCATACCCTCCACCTGATTCCCTCATGTTCCCATCCCCACCCACCCCCAGTCCACCCTATCTATTCTATTTCCCCTTCCCAGGGAGATCCAAGTGTCCCTTCTTGAGCCCTCATTGTTACCTAGCCTCTCTGGGTCTGTGGATTGTAGCATGGTAATCCTTTATTTTACAGCTAATATCAGCTTAAAAGTGAGTACATACCATGTTTGTCTCTCTGAGTCTGGGCTACCTCACTCAGAATGATATTTTCTAGTTCCATACATTTACCTGCAAATTTCCTGATGTCATTGTTTTTAACAGCTGAGTAATACTCCATTGTGCAAATGTATCACATTTTCTTTTCAATTCTTCAGTTGAGGGACATCTAGGTTGTTTCCAGGTCCTGGGAATTACAAATAAAGCTGTTATGAACATAGTTGAGAAAGGTCCTTGTAGTAGGACAGAGCATCCCTTGGGTATATGCCCAGGAGTAGTATAGCTGCATTTTGAGGTACTCACAGTTTTCTGAGAAACCACCATATTGATTTCCAAAGTGGCTGTACAAGTCTGCACTCCCACTGGCAATGGAGGAGTATTCCCCTTGCTCCACATCCTCTTCAGCATGAGCTGTCACTTGTGTTTTATATTTTAGCCATTCTGACAGGTGTAAGATGGAATCTCAGAGTCATTTTTATTTGCCTTTCCCTTGATGGCTAAGGATATTGAATATTTCTTCAAGTATTTCTCAGACATTTAAGGTTCTTCTGTTGAGAATTCTCTGTTTAAATTGGTTTTTAAAAATTGGATTGTTTGGGTTTTTTTATGTCTAGTTTTTTTGAGTTCCTTATATATTTTGTAAATCAGCCCACTCCCAGATGATGGGGTTTGTGAAGATCTTTTCCCATTCTGTACGCTGCCATTTTGTCCTATTAATGGTGTTCTTTGCCATAAGCAAGTGAGAGATCTGTATGACAAGAACCTCAAGTCTTTGAAGAAAGAAAGTGGAGAAAATATCAGAAGATGTAAAGATCTTTCATGCTAGTGGATTGGTAGAATTTACATAGTAAAAATGGTCATCTTACCAAAAGCAATCTGCAGATTCAACAGAATATTAAAATTCCAGCACAATTCTTTACAAACCTTGAAAGAACAATACTCAACTTCATATGGAAAAACAAAAATCCCAGAATAGTTAAAACAATCCTGTATAGTAAAAGAACTTCTGGAGGTATCACCATCCCTGATTTCAAGCACTATTGCAGAGCTGTAGTAAAAAAAAACCTCATGGTATTGAACAGGTGGATCAATGGTACTGAATTGAAGAACCACATGTAAATCCACACACCTTTCAATACCTGATTTTTTACAAAGAAGGCAAAATTCTACAATGCAAAAAAGCATCTTCAACAAATCGTGTTGATATAATTGAATGTTGGCAAATAGAAGAATATGAATACATCCCAATTTATCATCCTGCACAAAACTCAAGTCCAATTTGATCAAAGACCTCAACATAAATCTACATATACTAAACTTGATAGAAGAGAAAGTGGGAAATAGCCTTGAATACATTGGTATGGGAGACAACTTCATGAACAGAACACCAATAGCACAGACATTAAGATTGACAATTAATAAATGGTACCTCATTAAACTAAAATATGCTTTTGAATCTTTAGTATTTCACCATCTAATATTGACCCCTGGTAACCCCTGAATTCAGAAGTGACTTTGAACCCCTTTTGAGTTAACATACTTTGTGCAGTAACTCACAAGCATCAGAGGTCACTTTTTTCAGGCATCATTCTCCTGAGGAAATGTACAAAATGTCCCTTACAGGAATGTGGACATCATTGCATTATAGATTTGAAATGAAATACTAGTTAGAGGAAAGATTTTTACTTATGTGCATTTGTGCATAACTGTGGTAATGCATGCCACTGGTATGTGAGTGCCCATGGAGGAAAGGAAGGGGTATCAGATCCCCCGAAGCTGGAGTTACAAGTGTTTGTGAGTCACCCAACATGGGTGCTGGGAACCGAACTCTGGTGCTTTGGAGAAGCAGCAAGTACTCTTGAACCACTGAACCTTCTTCTAAGCCCCTAAAATGAAATATGAAATATTTAAAGATCCTCAAAGATACAAATTTTGAATACTGAATTAGAATACCAAGTGTATATTGATGTTCTATGGAATAACCCTCTTGTACACTGTGAAAATTTGTCACTTGAATTGTTTTAATAAAATGCTGATTGGCTAATAGCCAAGCAGGAATTATGGGGGGGGGCAACCAAACTAAGGATGATGGGAAAGAGAAGGGCGGAGTCAGAGGTCACCAGCAGGAGATGAACGTGTCATGCTAATAAAGGTACTGCCACATGGCAAAGCATAAATAGAAATATTGGTTATTTTAAGTTAAAATGTGAGAACTAGTTATTAATAAGCCTTAGCTATTGGCTGAGCATTTACAATTAATATAAGCCTCAGAATGGTTATTTGGGAATAGGCATTTGGGATAAGAAACTTCCATTTACATATGACATTCCAACAAGGGGCCAGAATTTCCACATAAAATGTGACAAAAGCTTAAAAAGGGATCTTAGACACACAAGAACAGAGTCAAGCATGGCTGTAGCATGAATCTTAAAAGGTCTTATTAATAAAATCAAACCCGGAGCCAGGTATTGTGTTAAAGCTGGAAGATCAGAGAAACAGAACAAGCCACAGGTAATCTCACCTGGCCAACTTCTCAGCTGATCCTGTTTCCTCAAACTGGAAGCCTCTGTGTCCTCATCCGAATGGATCTCAGCTGAACTGCTGCTCAAAAGCCTAAAAGCTTAACCTGCTCTAGTTCCTGGTTTTCACGCCTTATATACCTTTCTGGGTATTTATATTACCTCCTGGGATTAAAGGCATAAGTCACCATGACTAGCTGTTTCCAGTGTGGCTATAAACTCACAGAGATCCGGATGGATCTCTGCCTCCCAAGTGATAGGATTAAAGGCATGTGTGTCACCATTTTCTGGCCTCTATGTCTATCTAGTGGCTGTTCTGTCCTCTGACCCCAGGTAAGTTTATTAGGGTGCACAGTATATTGGGGAACACAATATCACCACACATGGCTTCTTGGTAGCTGCATTTTGTCGGTTGGGTTCTGTTTGCTGGCAGTGAGCAGAGACAGGACTCCTTTAAGAGACAGCTTCCTGGCTCAGCACTAGCAGCAAAAACAGGCAGCTCTTTTAAGAGGCCCTGCTACCCAGCACTTAAATGGGGTTTGTGAGCAGCGAGTGGCACAGTATTCAGTAGCAGCATGAATCTAGAAACTCCCCAGAGTTGTTGCAGAAATATTACTTCCTCTGGTACCTCTGCCAGGAAGCTAGGCTTTCAGAACCAAGGAGTGGAGTGGAGCCAGCTGCCAAAGCTGTTACCACTTTGGTTCTAGCCACGCAGCTTAGCAGTTTAAAGGCTCATGTGGTCAGAAAAAGATAGAGATATGCAGTAAAGACAGATACAGATGAAGGAAAAAAAAACCTCTAAATGGTTTACAATGTGTGTATATATATATGCTTGGGAGAGAAAAGAAAAAGGGTTAAAAAAGTCCTTAAAAAGAAATATAGTATGAAAAATATAATAAGCCATGTAAAGATAGAAAATACACAGAGAGTCTGGATTATGTATATTATTGTGTTGTCTTTAAAAATTTGTACTGCTGAAAGACCTTGGATTATGAAAACTGCTATAGAAACCAACCTGTGTATTTTAAAAATATCTTGACTTCCAAACTTAAGTCAAAAGATGTGTTACTTTGGGAAAGTGGTTCTGCTCTTATTTCCACAGAAAATGAGAGGATGTGGATTCATTTGGGGTTAAGGAAAATTAGATTTGATTGCAGAAGAACCCCCCCTGAAAAATCTCCAGTGGGAACTGATGGCCCAGATGATCCAACATTTCAGAGCGCCTCTGTTGCAGTTTCCTCTGAGTTCTGCATCCAGAACAGCTTCAAGGCTGCTGGCTGAGATGATCCAGCCTCACAGAATGTTCCAGTCAAGACTGGACCATAATCCTGAATCTTCTCAGGGTCCCCCAAATATTACCATGTGCCCCCAATCAACAGAAAGTAGTCTAGAAAACTATACTCACATTCCCAAAAATGGTGTTATGGATACTTATTATCATTTTAGAGGGGTTGGTTGTAAGTTGTTATGGATAAAGGTCAAGATAAGAGCTAAACAAAGGAGATTAGATTCAGGGATCTTGTTCTGAAAAGAAAAAGAGGGGATATAGAAATAATAGGATAAAAGGGTAGATTATTAAATCTACTTCAATCCAAAAAACTATTAATCTTACATATTTTACATTGGTATGGACTTTAGTTTACTGACACAAATTTAATGCTATTTTTGTTATGCTATATGTATATTTCTACTCTTGTTTAAGATATTGTGTTTATGCAGCTCAATTAAAAATGTAATGTATAATTAAGAAATACAGATTAATAGTCATCTGTAATAGTAAAACTTATAGTCATGTTAGTTAGGTTTTCTAGGTATACAAAGATATATTTCAAATAGATAGGTAATCTGGTAATCTTCAAACACTTTAAAGACCTACAGAATATGGCATTTAAAATGTTTTCATAACTTAGACTTTTCACGGCAGTGAGATAAATCCGCTCATGGCAGCACCAATGTACTCCAGAGAAGATGCTGTGCATCAAAGAAACTCCATATGGAGTTTGTTTTCTTTATGTCGAAAGCTACCCATGTAGGCAAAGAAACTGCTGACAGTATTCTGTCCAAACTAGATCAGCAGGATGCAAAAAAAAAAAAAAAGTGACTGCCAAACTTTGCCAGGACAAGGTAGGATAGTTTTTCAAAAGTCTCTGCCTCACAGGAAAGTCTGTCAGATATGCTAGGCCTGTGGGCCAAAGATGGATGCCCCAACGTCACAGAGAAATTTTGGATGACTGTCCAGGCAGCCTGATATCCTTGTCATTAGGTAACATTTCATCCTTCTGGAGTCTTTGATGGAGTTGAAGACTAGATAGTCATAGTTATAATTTTTCTTTATTATGATAAAAGGATAAATTAGATATAAAACTTTGGACTCACCAAGATAGGATGGATGATTAAATGTTTTCTCTGATTTTGTCAAATACAAATAGACTGGATATTGTAACTGTAATTCTTTCTTGGTAACTGTTTTTGTTGTATATAATCTTACTATGTTCAAGTTAAAACCTTCCTTTTTAATTAGACTAAAATGGAGAAATGCTGTGGAATAATCCTCTTGTACACTGTAAAGATTTGACACTCAAATTGGGTTAATAAAACGCTGATTGGCCAGTAGCCAGGCAGGAAGTATAGGTGGGGCGACCAGACTAAGGATGATGAGAAAGAGAAGGGCAGAGTCAGGGGACTCCAGCCAGATGCAGAGGGAGCAGGAGATGAACGTGCCATGCTAATAGAGGCTCTGCCATGTGGCAAAAAATAAATAGAAACATGGGATAACTTAAAATGTAAGAGCTAGTTATTAATACGCCTGAGCTATTGGCTGATCATTTACAATTAATATAAGCCTCAGAGTGGTTATTTGGAAACAGGCAGTTTTGACAAGAAACTTTCATTTACATCAATGTGTGTTTCTGTGCATTTGAAGGACAAGTGGAAGTTTTACAGAATCTGTAGGTCCCATTTTCAATCACTTAGCATCATGACAGTGTGTATGTACATTTGTGCAGATGTATGTGCACATATATGTATATGTGTGGCCGTTACAGAGATCGACATCTGATGTTTCCCCCTATTTCTTTTCTCCTTATTTTTTTTCAAGACAATGCATCTCATTGAAACTGAAGCTTGCCATTTAGGTATTGAGCAAGACCCTGGGGTTCATCTGTCTGTCCTCCCAGGCACTAGGGTTGCAATTGTGCACTCCCTTGCTTGATTTTTATGTTGGTACTGGGAATCCAAACTCGGGTTCTCATGTTTGTGCAGCAAGTGCTTTACTAGTGGAACCCCCTCACCCATACAGTGTGGTGTGGTGTGTGTGTGTGTGTGTGTGTGTGTGTGTGTGCATGTAGAGTCCAGAGGTCAACACTAGATGTCCTTCTCACTCACTCTCTACCTTGTGGTTTTGTGTCAGCATATCTCACTAATCCTGGAACTTGCTGACTCACCTAGATTGTCTGGCCAATGCACTCCAGGGATCTTCTTGCCACTGTCTCCCCAGGACTGATGTTATAAAACCCAGCCCACCCTACCTACCCTTTAAGTGAATGTTGCAGCTCTGAACTCAGAGCTCCATGTTTGCCTAAGGATTGACTAAGCCATTTCCCTAGTTGCAGCATTAGGTTTTTTAGTGCTTTTTACCTATGGGGGAGGATAGTATTTCTCATATCAGAAATGCTATGAGAAGACCAGTCTGGTCTACATAGAGAGTGCTAGCCAGCCAGAGTTGCATAATGTGACCCTGTCTTAAAAAAATAGAATTAAAGTTTTTTTTTCACATTTTATTACTGTACTATTTCTGATTATACATCATTAAAAAAACAAAAGAAAAAATGAAATGTGAAAATTTTGATTTTAATTTTTCTAGTCACCACATTCTAAAAGAAAAAGGCAATCAATAAAATTAATTTCAAGAATATATTTTATCAAACCAAATATACTCACAACATTGTCATTTCAATATAAAACTATTTAATGAGACATTTTAGCCCATTTCTTTTGGTAATGGTTGACATTCAATGTGCAGCTTAAAATTCCAGCTTTGGCTGTGGAGTCGTCTCATTAGCGAAAGGCATCTGTCACCAATCCTGATGACTAAGTTTGATTCTCAGACCCCTGATGGCAGGAAGAGAGAACTAACTCCCACAAATTGTCCTCGATTTGCACATACCAACACCCATGCACACGCACATGCAGGCACATACAGACACTCACACTAAATGAATGTTCCGTCCCAACTCATTTCAACTTGAACCACTTGCATCTGAAGTGCATGGGGACAGAGAGTTCACTCCTCCACAGGCCAAGACTCCACATAGGGGCATCAACCTCTATATAGCCATCTAGGAAAGATGCAACATTTACACAGGTTATGAGGCATGGCTGATTCCCACAAGTGACATACACTGGGAACTTGACATCATCTGACTTCAACTCTGCAGAATTCATAACGAGGAAGCCTATGATGCAGCCATCCTGGAAAACACTACCCAATCCTGGTGGCAGTTTTTGTTGTATAAGAACAATATCAATATGCCATTTACACAAGCAGTTTTGAACTTGAAACAAAAGGAAACCACTCAAATCTGTTCCCCACACTGTGCAGTCTCCAGTCAGGGGAGAAGCAGACAGGCAAGGCAATACTATTGGATGCTTATGTGCTTAGCTATCTCCAAGCTGTTTGTTAAAAATGCAGATGTCTGCACCCTACCCCCGAAAATTGTGATGAAGATTCCATATGAAACCCATGACTTGGGAACTTATCTGTAAAAACTATTTAAATGTAAAAATAAAGAAACAAGAAGCCTGCTCTAAGGGTAACTTTAGAAGACAGGGCAGACTAGTTAGAGAAGATGACAGTCTAAGACAAGATTAGTAAAAAACAATGCATACCAGAGGCACTGAACAAGGGTGGGCCAGAATGGGTCATTCCATCTCCTAGCTTTTCATCAACTAGTTGGTGCCACAATCATGAGACCCAGGTGTCTGTGTTATTTTCAAGTAATTTCTTAATAGAACAAAAGTTCTCTAGTGAGAACATTGAAGAGACAAAATTTTGGAAAAGTTTTGGTTTTAATTAATAATATAGGGTTCCATGTTCTGCCTGCAAAAGTCCACCACTAGATAGTTGTGAAGAGAAGTCCATCTCCTCTTCAAGACCTACTCAACTCAAGGAAGTTCCACGTTCTCCTCCACATTCCAGGCACTTTGAGGAGACACAGTTTTGTTTTTTTTTTCTGTTGTTGAACAGGGCACTTCAGTCTTTGTTATAGAAGTCACATGAATTCTATTCCTGAAAGGCTCATGTGTTTGGGGGCTTGGTCCCTAGGTGGTCCCTATGTTGAGTGATTCTGGAAACTTTAGAGAGTGGAGATTATCTAGGGGAAATGGGTCACTGGAACAGAATTTTGAGAGGACATTGTCCCAGGTGCCTTTCTGAATCTTCTGAAAACATATGCCGAAATGAATCTCTCCGTCGGTAAGATTTTATGTCAGATAATATGTCACAGCAGTGTGGGTGTGCATGCACATGTGTGTGTGTGTGTGCATAAGAGAGGGAGAGAGAGAAAAGAGAGAGAGGAGAGAGAGAGAGAGAGAGAGAGAGAGAGAGAGAGAGAGAGAGAGAG
>CABHPH010156799.1:0-11249 GCA_902168325.1 Peromyscus nudipes | reverse complement strand
GAGAGAGAGAGAGAGAGAGAGAGAGAGAGAGAGAGAGAGAGAGAGAGAGAGAGAATGTTTCTTCCTATTCTGGAAATGCAGTTCTCTTCTATTGGTCATCTTTCCTTCCCATCCTGTGGACTCAGCACATACGTTTCTCTGCACCCACCATGACGGCTCCAGGTATCAGATTCAAGTCCTCAGCCTTGGCAGCAGGCACCTTTACCTGCTGAGCCGTCCTGCAGGGCCATGATTTAAATGAATGAATGAAGGATGTGCACTTTTTCTTGCATATGAGTTTTTTTTCTAAATAGGGATGGATTTTGAATTTATTGTCTACATTTTAAATAACATTGCTTTTTAAGTTATACTTCCATACTCAACACCTACACCTATACTTAGTTTTGCCTGTAAGCTATATTTGGGGTTTCCCTTTCATTGCTAAAATTCCTTCCCCAGGGGAACTTCTTCCTCTCCCCCTAAGGCCCCAGGGACAAACTGAGGTACAATTTCACCAGTCTCATTAGGAAGAACAAGTAAGTTTCTTAGGTTTACTTACAGAGCAATGGGTGAGGGGTAATGGGCAGAAATGTAGATGACCCTAAAGCAGCCATATTGGAAGGTCTGCACACAGAAAGGACGATGGCTTCCCCATGGCTGCATAGATGGACACACCTCCCCTCATCCTTCTCCATCTGAGCCTAGAGTCAGAATTGCATTGGGAGGGAGAATTGCCTGGACACTTAGCTGAGGGTCTCCTGATTCTCCCCCACCCCTATCTTTAAAATGCTTATTTTTGAGATTGTATTTTAATACAACATTTTTCTCTTCCCTTTCCTTCCTCCATATCCTCCCATGTACCCTTCTCCATTATTCTTCAAAATCATGGCCTCCTTTTTTTCATTAATTGTTATTGCATATGTATATGTATTTGTATATACAAGTACATTACTAAATACAACCTGTTGAGTCCATATAATGTTACCTACATGTTTTCCGGTATGATCACCTGGAATTGAAGTGCTCATCCCTGGGGAGCAACACCTTTCCCACTTGGAGCTTTATTCAGTTATCTGTAGTTCTTTGTGCAGGGTTGAGGCTTTCCTTGAGGGCTTTTTCCCATGCAGTTTGGCATAATTATTGGTGTCCTCCTTGTTCAACTCATGTTTGTTTTGGGTGGTCATGTTGAGGAGACTTTAATGGTATAGATTTTGATGTTACTAGGAGACACAATCTCAGTGCTAAAGCTCTGAACTGTTTGCCACAATGTTCTCTAAGCCTTAGGTGTGGGGATGTTGTGTAGATGTATCCAGTGCGACTAGGCTCCATAGTTCTGCATATATGGGTTGTGGTTTTCCATAACCATCTCCATCACTTGCATACAGAAGTTTCATCGATGAAAGGTGAGACTACAGTCATCTTTGGGTATAAGGACAAATGTTTTTAGATTGTTGTTAGGGATTAAGCTCCTTTAGTAAATTTGTGGTTATAGGTTCTCCTTCAATAACCATGATATCACTAGTATTGAGTAATTAGCTAGGCTTCAGGTACTGGTCACAGTTTCTCTCTTGTTGAGCAGGTCTTAAAACAATTAGAGAGCAGTTGGTTACCACCATGGTATGTGTGCCACTATGATACCTGTAGGGTTACCATTCTGCATTGGTCATTGATGTGGTTCACAGGCATCATAGCTGAGTAGGACCGTTAGTTGCCTCCCTCCTTTGGAAGCTTACATGGCGTTTTCTGGTACCATGAAAGCTGGTCCTCAGCCTGTCCCCTCTTTCTGTGTGGGAAGGTAAATAGTCAATAGGTCAAGCTATGAAGATCTTTGGCAAGCAGGCCCAAAAGAACTCCTAAAGATGGTAGCAGTTTGTTGATGAGGATCATCTTGCACAATAGCTTCTTAAAACTATCTTCCTGGTTTTTTTGGTCATCTTCATGATTTTAGAGATTGACATCCCTGTCTTGATTGTATCACTAAACTGGTACACTGAAAAATCTTGATTTTCAATCAAAGAAAATCTCCAAGGTTTAGTAATTCTCCCTGGGTTTGTTTTTTACAAGCATTCTGCAACAATTCTTATACACTAATGAGAGGCATCTTTCTTTAAATGTTATTAATTCAGACAAGAGCACACCAGCACAGGAAAACTTGTATCTGTGTGTGTGTGCGTATGTGTATGTGTGTGTTCATGTGTGTGTGCACACATGTGAGTGTGTGTACATGTGTATTTGTGTGTGTGTGTTGCATGCATGCGTGTGTGTGTGTGTGTGTGTGTGTGTGTGTGTGTGTGTGTGTGATGAATGCACATGTCTGCACATGCATGTGGATACCTTCCTCTGTCACTCTCCACCATACCTTGTGAGACAAGCTCTATCACTGAACTTGTTACTTAGTAACTGGCTGCATGGTCAGGCTAGTGAATTCCAGAGATCCACTCATCTCCACCCCTGCTATAATTGACTTATAGTTGCATGTGGCCACACCCATCTTTTTTACATGGATTCTAGAGATCCAAACCCAGGTCTTAGAGCTTGTGCAGTGGACACTTTCCCCAGCCCAACAGCTCTTCTTTCTTCATGATGAGACGTAAAAGCAGGTGACTTGGTAACTATTTCCCTACAGAGAAAGTAATGCTATGGGGTTAAAGACCCCTGTTCACCTGCGGTTCTCTTGCTGTCTATATCCCCACTCTGTGTTCTCTCAATTCCCCCTTCCCTTTCTTCCTTTCAGTAAGAGTGCCTTCTAAAAGTACACAAGCTTACATTCTTCCATGGGGAACTGACTTTCCAAAGCTCACCATCCATATAAAGAGAGCATCTCTTCTCTCTCTTTTTATTTTTCCCTTCGTTCTCTTTGTGAACAAAATCTTCACTTTCTCAATGCACAAGTCACTCTCCCCAGACTAGTTTCTGAGCTGAGCAGGCAGTGATCAGGGTGCCTCCAATTATACGAGACACTATGTCTTCACAAAAGAGCTTACCTTGGAAGAAGGAATTAGCTTTTTTTTTCCTTCTGATTTAAAATTTTTCTTGCAAAATTGTTATATCCTTTATTCAAGATACATTACAGTTCACCAAGATAACCTCAATAAATAAATACAGCTTCAGCAGGAAGGGAGACAAAAGCCTGTTCAGTTCACCACTCAGATTATAAAACACAAGGGGAAAAAAAGACAAATGACAAATTAATGAGAAAATACAGAAGATAGCAGTTGGCATTTACTCCATAGATAGAGGCACATCTAGATTCAAGTTTGCATTAAAATGCACACCTGGTAGCAAGAACAGTTTTATGGGCGTTCCTGGGAAGGCAGTGAAGAGCCCATTCCAACCCCGACTCCATGAGGACAGACAGCTTTGCCTTTTGTCTTCAAGCCCACTTGGTAATGAAGGCTCAGCTCTGTGACAGGAGAGCCAAAGAGTTTTGCTTTGTATCCACAGAGTTTGCAAAGAGATTAGCGTGGTCTAAAAGAATAAGAAACATCTGGGAACATGGCTTTTGCATTTCCCTCGTGCCCTGATTGTGATCAAGTGCTGAGGATTATGGCAGCGATGACTGAGGTTACCTTCCCCTTAACAAGCCTCCTGCACCTGCAATCCACACAGGTAAACAGAACAGGGGCGCTCAGGTGTCTTGCTGGCAGCTCTTGTCAACCAAGTGGTGGCTGCAAACTATCATTTTGGTTCTCAATTTCTCCAATCTGAGATGTATGTTGAGAGAAGAGTCAGCAGATGAAATTGGCAAGGCTTCTTTTCAATCAAGCGAAAGTAGACTGAGAATCTGATGTGTACTAATCACTGTCCCAGGTGCTCTGTAGAACAAAATTATACCACAGGGCTGTTCTTTCCTTGATGTATGTAAGTTGATGATGCAGTGGGGGAAAAGGATCTACACACAGGTATTTGTAAATCATGGCACAGCTTCACACGGTATTTATTTATCTTAATTTAGATATCCCTCCCCAAATATAAGTTCCTTGGTGCAGGGATTTGGAAGGGACAGGTTCAGTTCTTCGTGGCTGTGACCTGTTAACTAAACAACGGTAAACACTCAGTGAGGAATTGTTGGCTGAATGAATCAGTGATTTTGGCAAAATCTGACATGGAGATTCAAGAGAGTCAGGGAAGGATGCTTGAGTATGGTCTTAATAAAATGATTTATCAGCTTCTAAATTATAAAAGTTATGACATAAGGTGGATTATCTTTGAGAAACAAAAGAACAAATAAACAGAACAGTAATTCCATCCCCATAGAGCTACTTGTTAGAGCCTCCCTTTTTTCCCATGAGCATCTCTCTACTGAAGCTACGCAAGGATTACTTTGCTTACCATATAGGAATCCTTGGTTCTTTAGATTAGAATGTAGTGCTATTTTGCTATGAAGGCCTTCTGATGTTTAATTTTCAGTAGAGCTATCAGAGTCTCCATCAGGCCTGCCAAGCCATCATGGACTCAGGCCTTCAATATCCTGGATTTGATAACATAATGAGCATTGAGGAAAAGAGCATAGGAGAGCAAAGGACCAGATGCTAGAAAGAGCAAGCATCCCATTGGAAGCTGGAGCCAGGCAGTAAGGAATGAAGTTTGAGATTCAGAGGCATCTCAGATGCTCATTCCAGCCAGTCTATGGTCCCCAGGAATCCATCAATGTCTACAGAGCAAAGGTCGAAAAAGCCCAGCAATGGGAGTCATGGCAACAACAAACCCTGTGAGATTCAGAACTTAACAAGCAGGAAGGTGAGGCTGAAACATGAGGATGAACACAGGCAAACCTTAGCTAGGTGAGGTGAGGGCAAGAAATATGGCTTCTGTAAGAAGCCAATATACCAAGAGGAAAAATATTAGCTTACTCTCTAAGTTGAGGCACCAAAGCCATTTGACTCATGGCTGTTATTCTTGGGCAGAACACCATCACAAGCCCTTAATGACTCTGGATGAACATTTGAGGCCTTGTGTCTTTGCAGCACAGAATGATGTTGGCTCATGCCCAGCATCTCCGCTAAGCTCAGGAATCAGGGTGGCTCCCTGTCTTGGTGAAGGTCAAGTGAAGACTTCTCCACAAAACATCCTGCCATATCTGGGGTCCGCCAACTGCTTCACATCGTGGTCTTTCTAGAAGCCAAAGGTAAAGATTCCAACTCAGGGATAAGAACTTGGAGCAATGAGGGGGAGCTGGAGTGCAGACACCTGCCTTGAACATCCACCAGCCATCCCTCCTCACGAACTCCACTTATACAAATTGAGCCCTTGGAGTCATCTCTTACAATGACAAAAGACAACACCAAAACACCTTGCCATGTTTATAAACTATTTTAGAAGATTCAAATCAGAGTCATTCATTCACCAAAAGAGATGGACATTTTCCCAAACACTTCTATTCAAGCTTTAATATCAACTCAAACATTCCTTCAGAAACATTCCCTCTGGCTCTGGCTGTGTGGTCCTTCTCCTCCTGTCCCTGAGCTCGTCGGCTCCCAGCACGGATGACACTGTAAGTGGTTGAACCTTTGTGAATGTCCTCTTCTCACCAGAGAATGTGATCAATTAACAGCTGTTACATTGATTAATTTATCTGTTCATTTGGAATATGTGCCTGGTGGGGAGTCTGTGCATGTGTGTATGGGCGTGCGTGCACAGGCATGCACACACATGTGTGTGTGTGTGTGTGTGTGTGTGTGTGTGTGTGTGTGTGTATCATCAGAGGACAACTTACTGGAGTCCATTCTCTCCTTTCACCATGTGGATCCCTGAGCTCAGACTGAAGTCACTGGGTTTGGCAACAAGTGTCTATCCACTGAGCCTGCCTAAGAATGAGATCTTTAAAGTCAGGGCTTACCCTGAGTGTCACACAGTGTTCCACAAGGGATGAGTCTAGAATTTATTAATGAGTGTTCCTATTTATTAATAATTTATTTATTAATAAATGTTATTAATAATAACATTAAATTGCTAAATTGATGTATGGATAGTTGTTGTTTGTCTTGTCAAAGGACTAAGTTGCTAAAACATTCTATTAGTGGGTCTTCTTTAGTGAACTAATAGATGGCCTAATATATAAGAAACAAGTATAAATGCTGCATGCATACACATGCATACATTTTGCATAGATATAAATCAATGACTATTTTTAGCCCATTGTTTGGGTTTTAAGGTAACCTCTGACATGTTCTGTATCACCTTAAATAAGTTTTTCTCTCTCTCATTTTGAGATATAGTCTCTTGCACAATCTGACCAACAACTTCTTATGTAGCCAAGAATGACTGAGCGATCTCAAACTTCTGATCTTCCTACTTCAAACTCCCTGCTGGCATTACAAGTGTACACCTCCAAGCCCAGTTTATTCATTGCTGGGATGGAACTCAGGGCATTGTGCAGGTTCGGCAAACACTCTACCAACTGAGTCCTATTCTCAGCCCTTGGACAAGCATCTTTCCCCATCTTTTTTCTCAGTTCCTTCACCCAAATGTGAGTGGTATGAAGATAGAAGATTCCCATATCCTTTTAATAATTACAGAAACTTATGGGACAGTTTAAAAGTAAATTTGTTTTCCTTAGTATTATGTGTCAACAACATACCTGAGCTTCTTTTTGGTGGCAGCTATTTCTTAACAATAGTGCATTAATTCAACGTTCCCAGGCCTGGGAACAACTCTCAGCTAAAGGCTCCATACTGCTCATGGTCTGCATTCTATCCCAAGCATGGTGGTCAACCACCTGCAGACTAGCCACCTGCTTCTGTGGTCATGTGGGAATGCAGCCATGACTGTCAGTCTACACATCATCTCTGGCTCCTGCTTTGCTCTGGGGCCGCACTGACTAGTGTTGCTACAGATAGTACGGCCCATTAAGCTTCCAGCATTTGCTCTCTGACCCTTCAGTCTGTCCCCCTCTGTTCTTCTCCAGGATCAGTGGTGTTCTAAGAACCCTGAGCACATTCAGCCTACATACCTGGTCAAGAAAAATGTGGACTAGTGACTCTGATCCAGTGTAATGCGATTGTCTTTGATTTTGGCTTACAGATGCTAAGTTCGCTGCTGTTTCGGGGTCTGTCTGTAAATTTGTTTCAGCATTTTTGATTGCTTATGAAAATATGGGATTTTGAATAAACCCCAAACCTTATTATAACATCTTGCAGGCTCCCTCATTAATTCCCACTGTAAATAAAATCTGTGAGTCATATTCATTTTATATTTTATATGAGCCATAATTTTACCTTTACAAAATAATATATATAGGCTGGATGTGGTGGACCATACTGTCATCTCAACTGGGAGACAAGCCGAGGGAGACTTGAATTTGAGACCAATCTGTGTTACATTTTGAGGTCCTGTATAAAAGAATAAAGATGTGTTCTTAAAAACTTGTATGTCTGGGCTGAGAAGGTAGTTCAGGCAGAAAATTTCTTGCTGGGCAAACATGAGGACCTGCATCCAATTCCAGTATCATATGAAAAGCCGGATATGGTAGCACATGCATGTAATTCCAGTGCTGGGAAGGCAGAGGTAGGCAGATCATGGGGCTCTCTGGCCAGTCATCCTCTTCTAATCAGTTAGCACCAGGTTCTATTGGGAGATCATATTTCAAAAAACGAGGTGGAGAATTAATGAAGAATAACACGAGATTAACCTATGGCTTAAACACACACACACACACACACACACACACCTGAATACATGTGTGCACATTTGAACATATACACTCAAAAGTAAATAAGAAAACACCAAAAATAAAAAAGAACTTGTATGTAACACATGCACCATCTAAATTCCTAAATTCCTAAATCAAGAAGCAGAGAACTACAGTTAAAAGACAAGCTGAGAGTTAGTCTAGCTTACTGCTTCCTGACCGTGTTAGTGAGCTGTTTGGAATTAGACAAATCACTTAGCATCTCTCTCTAAACCTTGATTTTTTTTCCCCTCTTAATGCAGTTATTTGAGTAATTTCTACTTCACATGGTTGTATGAGGATTAAGTGACATAATTCATGTACAACATCTAATATTCAGCAAACAGCCTGGCAAAGCCAGCTCAGATTGTTGTAATCGTGGTTGGAAATTGCATTTTCATTCATTAGCTGAATGAAATTTCCAGCTTCTACCTCACGTTACCTTCTGCCAGCCGTCTGCACACAGCTCTACTGGCTTGGATTGGGTTCTTACAAATGCTGCACATGAGACAAGGCTTGGAGTGGGCTGACTGGGTAGAGAATGTCTCTGGAAGTAAAGATGAAGAAGCAAGAAAAATAAGAAGTAGAAGGAAAAAAGAAAAAAGAAGATACTTTTTTTTTCCTTCCATCTGGGTACCACTGAGGAAGTCAGAGCTCAGTGTGTCAATGGGAGACTGGCCTCAGACCAATCTCTTATAAATACAGGTGCCTGAGATATTAGCCATCACTGTCCACAGCGCTTCACTTGAAGGTATTTTCCAGAGACATCTATTCTATGATTCCAGGCTGTATGGGATGGACAAGCTCTTTCAGCATTAGTAGAAACCTTGAAGCAGACACAGAAGCTGTTTTTATGCAGTATAGCTGTCTATCGTAGAGGAGTCTTTGGCTTCTCAGAGTTAAGGCCACAAATGCATCTCCAACGCCCAGCTTTGAAGGCAGATAACCAATGTCTCTGTCAAATCACTTCTCACACTCCTGCTGTAAATGTTCCTCTCCTAGAAACAGGAAGTGTGACTGATTAAAAAAGAACAGCCATGCCTCTGTCCCCAGATACATTCCAGTGGAGAAGTCAGTGATGTTTTAGTGGTGAAGCATACCTGCTCCAGAGACCTAGAGGTACCCAGGACAGGGATTTGCAGACACAGCAGTTGGGCTTTCTGATTTTTCTCCTAGAAAAGGCCCCCAGGAGGCCCTCAGGAAGTGGGGAAAACCTGGATTAACCCTCCTAGCACTCAGTGCCTTGGAAGAGAGCTGGCTACCCTCTAGCTCTTTGAGTCACTTGCATCTGTGGACACAGTTACAGACCACCTAATACAGTCACTTCTTTTACAGGCTCTCAGGTGGTTGGTTCAATTATCTGAAATTTGCCTTTTAAATACACAGTTTGAAACTCATGTTAACCAGAATGGAGTGGTGGTACTCTCTTTGCTCTTAGCTCAGCAAAGAGATTTTTCACTGGACTATCTCAAACCTTTTTTTTTTCTTAAATACAGGGTCCCAAGTAGCTCAAGCTGACCCCTAACTTGATGAGGATTTCAAATTTCAAATCCTTCTGCCTTTACTTTCCAAGTGCTAGGGTTACAGTGTGTACTGCCACTTCTGAACCCATCGGCTTTGTGCACGTTGGATGATCACTCTGCCAACTGAGCTACACTTCTAGCCCATTATGTCAAAACTTTATCACCAAAGCAAAAACATAATGACAGTAGAAATATCAGTGTCTTCTGAGGATCTGGAGACGGTGGAGTACATGAGCAGGTGGGGTTCATGAGAGCTTTAGCACAATGAAGCCATCTTGTAAGATACTGAAATGGTTAGTACCTGCCATGCATTTGTCTATATCCATATAACTGTGTAACACAAACATCAATCCTTACGTAAACTATGAACTTTGGTTAATAATCATGGGCTGATATTCATCCATTGTAACAAAAGTGCCTTAGAGATCCGCACTTTCAACAAGTAGTAGTAAATGTGAGGGTTAGGGTTAGGGGCATGTGGGAATTTTATACTCTCTGCTGGAGTCTTTTGTAAAATAACGGTTGCTAGGGGACAAGGGCTCATGATAACCCCCATTCCTGAGAATCTACTGGCAGTTAATGGTTGCTGAAAGAAGGAGAGACATTTTCTCTGGTGGTATGGCTGCTGGTATAGTCCCCATCCTCCTGTAAGTAACCCTTCATCCCTAAAGAAAGTCACTGGGGAGAAAAAAGGAGAGTAGAAGAGGGACTAGTTAGGGAAAGGAAGTAGATCAAATGAGTGGGAGAAAAGAGTGTGTATGGGGGGAATTAATATGATAAAATCCATTGCATACCTGTATGAAAATCTCATAATGAAACCTATTATTATGTATAATTAATGTATTCAAATAAACCTTTAAAAATCAATTCCATTAATTTAAAACAAAAACTTGATAGCAATTCCTGGCCGGTGGACACCGTGGCTCACTGTTAAGACAAGAAAAACAAAGCTCTGACAAGCTCTACAGTTTCGTGTGGCCACAGGGTATTAATGGCCCAGAGGGGGAAGGGTGTGGTTCACACGGTCCTGAGGGTTACGTCCCCACAGCCGCGTCACCTCACTTCTACGGACTGCCTCCTGCCTCGTTGCTTTGGATTGTCTCTCCTGCACGGAAAGTCGTCTTCAGTCTTTGCCTTCTCTGCCGCTTTGACACAGCCTGTCCCCTGGGTTCACCCTGCCAGCACTCCACAGTCAAGCTTTCCAAGCGACCCAGCTCATCAACTTGAGGCTTTCTAATGAGCCTGGGAAGTGTCATCAACCCTCAGTCCCCATTTCGCTGAGGTATCTCGGAGCTGTGATGTATGGATCAGTCTAAGTGCTTCTGGTCTTTGGAAAGCCTAGACCAGTGGCAGCCCTGGGAATCCAGCTCACACAGTCTCCCTTTCATTAATTTATAATTTCGCTGACACTACTCCGCCACTGTTTTATTTGTCTCCAATGAATGTCAATTGGTACACAGGACAAGCCATTTGGGAGCTAAATTAACGAAATCATCGCACAAATTAGTTAGACCTCACTGAAATGCAACACCCATATTTCCTACTTTCTTTTAAACATTCTACAAAGAGCTTGCCAGCCTCCCCACCCTGACCCTGGTACCCTTTCCAGTGTATGTCTTCTCTGAATCCTGTGCCTCAAAATAATTTACTCTGTATAGAGGAGCAGAGCTAGGATGATAATGCTCCAGATATATAAATAATAATGAGAACCTTTAATAAAATCAGACATAAGTTATGCATGCAGACATCAATTACAATAGATTTTAAAGGTTTTGATCTAGAACCCGGGTGGTGTTACATTTAGACTAATAACTGTAAGCATGATTTATGTGTTTGCAACCAAAATGGTTTCAGTGCCTCGATATATGTCCAAAGAAAAATTTATAGTCTGCTACAGAATGTATAAATAATGAACAGCCATATGTCATCGCGCATTTAAAAATGTGACTCTCTTTTGCAGCCGCAATGGGGTAAAATGAATTAAAATCTTAAGTTCATTGGGAATCAACTTATTTGGGAGCTCTTTAAGGAATGTACATGAATACAAACACTGATTTAATATATTTTTCTCCAAGTCA
>CABHPH010156797.1:0-36261 GCA_902168325.1 Peromyscus nudipes | reverse complement strand
TTTGGTTTTTCGAGACAGGGTTTCTCCGTGTAGCTTTGCGCCTTTCCTGGAACTCACTTTGTAGCCCAGGCTGGCCTCAAACTCACAGAGATCCGCCTGCTTCTGCCTCCTGAGTGCGCCACCACCGCCCAGCTATTTTACAGCTATTTTATCTTAATGTAACTTTCCTGAGAACTGTCAAGGCTGGAACATTCTCTCATGTGTTTATTTTTCTGCCATTTTGATTGACTCTTAGGGAGTTGCCCATCTTCCAATGCTTTTGTTAAAGTGGTAGGCTGGATATTGTAATGCCACGCATTTCCTGGATAGGTAGATGTTTGGCAGGCAGATAGATAGGGAGGTAGCCAGGCCAGTTTTTTTCTTGATTCATCTTTTTCTGTCCTGATGGTCTGGGTTTTGAACACAGGGCATCATACATTTGAGAAAGCAAGCACTCCATCACTGAGCTAAGTCTCCAGACTGTGGAGGTCTTGCTCCCACCTTTTTGAAGGATTCTTAGGAGGAGAGGGGGGATAAGAAAACATCAGATAGAAAGAGAGACCTAGTTGACGAGAAGAAAGACAGAAACACAGGATAGCTTCGGGTGGGCCTGGATCAATACTCAACGGCCTGGAAGGTTTATTCAAAAGGCTTTTTATAACAATGCCAAGGGGAGAGGAAAAAGACCTCCCCCTTGCTAGATCAAATCACATCATACAGCCAAGTGTAGACCCTTCCAAACACCTGGTAACCATGCCCGTGGTCAAATCATCCCCTTAGGCAGCCCAGCTGAGTAAAGCCAGCTCAGATTCTTGGACCCTGAGTAAGGTCTCACTAGGAAACCTCTGTGGGCTCCCACATTGGGCCCTTAGCTTTCCATTTTATTTCATGTTTTGAGACAGTCTTTCTGCATAGCCCGGATGGTAGTAGCCCAGGCTGTCCTTGACCCCCATTCTTCCTACCTCAGCTTCCTCAGTACTGAAATGAAGTGTACACCAGCATGCCCTCCCTGTTGGTTAGTTTTTCAAGTTCACATTTTTTCCTTCTTCCTTCCTCCCTCTCTCTACCTTTCCCTCTCTTTCTTTTGAGACAAAGTCTCATGTTTCTCAGGCTGGTCTTGAACTTGCTATGGAGTTGAGGCTGGCCTTGAACTCCTGAACCTCCTGCCTCTATTTTCCAAATGCTGGGATGACAGGTGTGAGCCATCATACCTGGTTTCTTTCTTTCTTTCTTTCTTTCTTTCTTTCTTTCTTTCTTTCTTTCTTTCTTTCTTTCTTTCTTTCTTTCTTTCTTTTTTTTGGTTTTTCGAGGCAGGGTTTCTCTGTGTAGCTTTGCACCTTTCCTGGATCTCGCTCTGTAGACCAGGCTGGCCTCGAACTCACAAAGATCCGCCTGCCTCTGCCTCCCGAGTCCTGGGATTAAAGGCGTGTGCCACCACCGCCCGGCACCTGGTTTCTTTTAATGTGATGATACTGGAATATACCTGGACAGAGTTTTCAGTGTGGGTTGTTGTTATGTTCCTAGATAAATGTTACTTGGTCTTTTAATATGTTTTATTCTATTTAGAAAATTTGTATCTGTGCTTTAAGTATTTCCCCTCTTGTCATGGCTTTTAGCCCATTGTAGGGTTATGACAGTCTTAGAAACCTGTGAGACACCCTCTATATTTTCAGCGTTTAAATTAATTCTTATAATCATAAATCATCTGCTGCTGGAAGGTTTCCTGAAGTCCTCTAGTTGGGCTGGCATTTACTATTGTATGCATTTTTAGTAGAGAAATTACAGCTGGACAGTGGTGGTATATACACTTTTTTTTTTTTTTTTTTTCGTGACAGATTTTCTCTGTGTAGCCCTGGCTGTCCTGGAACTCACTTTATTGACCAGGCTGGCCTCGAACTCACAGAGATCTGCTTGCTTCCGTCTCCCGAGTTCTGGGATTAAAGTGCACTACTGTGCCCAGCTGCATTTTGATTTCTTAAGAAAGTTACGTAGGGGGCTGGAGAGATGGTTCAGCAGTTAAGAGCACTGGCTGCTCTTCCAGAGGTCCTGAGTTCAATTCCCAGCAACCACACGGTGGCTCACAACCATCTGTAATGAGGTCTGGTGCCCTCTTCTGGCCTGCAGTCATACATGCTGTATACATAATAAATAAATAAATCTTAAAAAAAGAAAGTTACATAGGGCTGACAAGATGGCTCAGCTGGCAAAGGCCCTTGTCACGACCCTAATGACCCGAGTTTGATCCCTGAGACCCTATAAGGTGGAGAGAGACAGTTCTTGCAAGTTCTTCTGTGACCTCCACATGTAAAGCAATTTTTGAAAAGAAAGTTGTGTAATTCCCTACCAACCAGCTGACCCTCTCAATTGGTTCCACAGAGATTGTTTTTGTTGTGTTTTTAAAATTATAAACAGATGTGTGTTTACACTGCCAGTTACATCCCAACCCAGGCCTCTCTGCTGTGTCCAGTTTGCTATGCTCGTGGTGGGGGAAGGGAACCCCAGGCTGGACACCTGTCCCAGAGCCACTCAGGGGCTGCCTCCCGCTGTCACTGTGGGGAGGACCCTCTTAGCAGTCACTCTGAGCCTGGACAGTTCTTGGATGGAAGGGAGGTTCTAACTGTTGACCTCTGGTCAGTCTATGTGGACTAGAGCAAGCTGCTGGAGGGGTCCTCACCAGAACTGGGGGAATCAGAGGCAGAGGAGGTGGCCTACTGGACAGAATCCTCTGTACAGACCGGACCTCACTGTTGTGGGGAGGCTATAAGGGAAAGGTGGGGGAGGAGCTGGAGTCCCCATGCACCTGTGGGGGCTCCCCCAAGCACTTGGGTGTCCACCTGACAGGTGGGGTTGCTGCCGAGGGAAACTGTCTAGTGGTTTTTCAGAAGCTCAGACGGAACTCGCACATGAGCAGCAATCCTGCTCCAAGGCATGCATCTAAAGGCGAGGAGCTTCGACACTTGAACACCAATGTTCTTAGTATCATTACTCAGCCACAAACGGAATGGCATTTTGATCCAGCCCAGCTGGACAGGGACAGAAGCCAAACTCAGAACACAAGACTGTAGAATTCCTCAAGCACACCAAGTACCCAGCGCAGAGCAAACGGCGGAAGACAGAGGAGAGGATAGAAGTTTCTAGACCTGGGGTTACTGTTGTTTCGTGGGCTCTTGGGAGTGACTGTCCTCTGAGTCAAGCGACCACAGTCTTGGGGAGTTCAGCAGTACCCCCTTGAAAACTGATTATCCCAGTTGGGCTTGTTGACTGTTCATAACTCATGGATGTGTGGGGAGAGTCATGAGACCCTCATCTGAGATCCCTACTACCTGCAGGTCCCTACTGCCCAGCCCAGGCCCAGGCCCAACTGTATGCAGCACATGTGGACTTTGGAGGGAAGAGCAGAAGAGGTGGGCTTCGTCTATACAGCTACAGAGAAGTCCTCGTCTTTGTTGGGTGGGGCCTGTTAGGTGGGGAGAGAACCCACACCCTGTAAATAACCCCTCATCTATGCTCTGTGAGGAAGCCCAATAAACTCAGTTCCCCAGAGTACATGTTGGTGGAATTGTGTCTTGGTTTGTCATTGGTACCTTAGGAGAGGGGGTAGATGTGGCTTGCATCCCGCTCCCTGCTCTCAACCCCGAAGGAATTTTAGCATCATGGGCATAGCACTGTTTTTGAGGAGGATGAGAAGATTGGGGGTCTGCTTGGTAGTGATGGTTATGCAATTGTGAACTAATTGGGTACTACTGGATGGTACACTGACCAGAAATATTAACTTATTAACTTATATGTGCTTTATCATGTTTTAGGAAATTGGGATGGCAGGATGGTATGAGCACATTGCTCTTGGAGAGCATGTCTTTTTTTTTTTTTTTTTCAAGACAAGGTTTCTCTGTGTAACCTTCGCTGTCCTGGAACTCACTCTGTAGACCAGGCTGGCCTCGAACTCACAGAGATCTGCCTGGCTCTGCTTCCGGAGTGCTGGGATTAAAGGTGTGTGCCACCATCGCCCAGCCAAGAGCACATCTTTTGATAGGACTGTTACAGTTAGTGATGGCACCAGGAGTCTATTGAATATATGAAGGAGAACCCCAGGGATGCTGTGCATAAAAATTGTTAAGTGAAAAGCCAGGTGGTGGTGGTGCATGCCTTTAATCCCAGCACTTGGGAGGCAGAGCCAGGCGGATTTCTGTGAGTTTGAGGCCAGCCTGGTCTACAGAGCGAGATCCAGGACAGGCACCAAAACTACACAGAAACCCTGTCTCACAAAAACAAAACAAAAACACACACACCAAACCTGTAAGTGAACTGTAAAAGTGAGGGGGAAAGTCGTGGCTTTATAGGTGACCCCATTTCTGTGATGCGGAGACATGTGTTTACCTCACTAGGCTGTTGAGAAGGTCAGAGACATTAACACCTACCCTGTGCCTAAAGCTCTGCAGTCCTCAGGAGAGGCTACCTGGAAGGGAAGGAGAAGGAAGGGGGCAGGAAAGGGAGCAAGGGCTTTTTTCCCCAATTCTCTGACTTAGAGAAACATTTTCCAAAAGGAATTCATATGGTGTCCCAGAACCCACCCTGGGGAGGGATAGGCATGGGCGGTGACGATGTCCATGCTTGCTCAATTACTGCCTTCTGCCCTGTGCAGGACACTGAGGAAACTTCCTGGATCCCAGTGGAACTGAGTCCCGAGAGCAGTGAGGACAGGGAGATGAGGCTGTCCTCGTTGGGGTCAGCCTTATTTCATGGTCACAGGGGGACTGGGGTTCCCAGAGAAAAGCCCAAGGCCCCGTCAAAAAGCTGATGTCACTGTTCTTTTAAGACAAAACCAAGAACCAGATGTTGGAGGGATGAACAGTGAGTCCAGATGTGCCATTGAGTCCCCACGGTGAACAACAAAGCCCAGTTACAGCCTGCAGAACAACAGCAGCTGTTCCGGTCTGGGCTAGCTGGAGTCGAGGGAAGCATGATGTAGAAGAAGTCGGGTGTCTTCCAGGCCCAGGGATGGGGGTGTCTCATGATCCTCACCATGCAGGCTGATGTGGTGGCATGTGGACTGCCAGAGTGAGACGACTCCACAGACCCTTAGAGCCTCTAAGCTGTGCAGAAACCTTTGTTTCAGCCCCTGTGTATCACCGCTGGGGACATCTGGGGTTGGAGGAGCAGTCTTATGTGGTTTTAGCGTATTTAAGAGAGTTGATAGGGCTAGGTGTCAGACCACAGGCTGGGTCTGGTAGCTAGCTTCTGAGGGGATGGTGGAGGTCTCTTTATTTGTACAAGTCACTCCTTGATTGTTTCCCAGGCTCCTTCCTGTGGCTGAGGCTTGCCTCTGTGCAAGCAGCCCAAATACTAACCTCGCACGAGACTCTCACCACGCATGACCTTGGTCTCCAGCTGATCTGAGACTGCCCATCACTGGCACCTACTTGGTGCCGGGACTGTCCTGACCCCGGAAGGTATGGACAGCTGTGAGTGGGAGTCAGTCCCTGAAGGAACTTACCAGGCAGCTTGGGGACTGAAGGGGACTGAGAACAAACTGGAGGCGACTTCCCCTCTCTGGGTCAGGTGCACCTCGGTTTGGTATACTTACATGGTGGTCCCTAACCGTCTGTAACTCCAGTTCCAAAGGATCTAATCCTCTTTTCTGGCCTCTGTGGGCATCAGGCATGCATGTGGTGCACAGACTTACATGTAGGCAAGACACTCAGACATATAAAATAAAAATAGAATGTGTGTTTTTGTGTGTATTCTTGTGTGTGCATGAGTGGGTATGTGCATGTATGGGTACATGTGTGTGTGCTTGTGTCTGTGTATGAGTGTGTGTGGTGTGTATATGTCTCTCTGTGTGTACATGCATGTGTGCTTGTGTGTGTGTATGTGTGCATATATGTGTATGTATGCATACATGTCTGTATGTGTAGTTGCAAATATGTGTGTATGCATATGTATGATGTATATGCATGCATGTGTGTATGTGTAGATGTGTTATGTGTGCATGTGTGTGTACATGTATGCATGCATGTGTGCTTGTGTGTGTATGTATGCATGTGTTCATATGTGGCTGTGTGTGTACATGTGTAGAGGCCATCTCTGTGTGTGTGCATGTGTAGAGGCCATCTGTGCATGTGGGCATGTGTAGAGGTCATCTCTCTGTGTGTACATGTATGAATGTATAGAGGCCTTTGGTCATCCTCAGAAACAAGGTCCACTTCCTTGAGACACAGTTTCTTATTGGCCTGCAGTTCACCAATGAGGCTGAAATGGCCAGCCAGTGAGACTCAGGGATTGTCCTGTCTCTGCCTCGCCCGCTCTGGGCTTAATTACAAGGTCAACATTTTGGTATGGTTTCTGGGATCTGAGCTCAGGGCCTCATCCTCTCCAGGTGAGCCCTTTACCAATAGGCATATCTCTCCCAGCCTGAAAGAAGGGTTTTATTATAGCAGTGACATGGCCAATGAGCGCCATGCCTGGTCTCCCCAGAGGCAGGTCCAATCACAGGGCAGGCAGTATCTGTGGGAGGTGACTCCAGAGACCACCAGCAGGAGCGGGGGGGGGGGGGGGGGGGGGGGGGGGGGGGGGGCGGGAATAGATGGGCAAAGGGGAGGAAGCATGTTTGGTCCAGCATGTCACCACTGGTGGCTGGATAGAACTGGGTGTGGTGGTGCCTGCCTGTACCTGGAGGCAGAGGGATCAGAGTTCTAGGTCACCCTTGGCTACATATCAAATGTGAGGCCAGACTGGACTACAGGAGACCCTATCTCAAAATATAAATAGTGGGCTAGAGAGATGGCTCAGTGGTTAAGAGCGCTCACTATCGCAGAGGACCCAGGTTCAGTTCCCAGCACCCACGTGGTGGCGCACAACTGTCCTTGACTCCAGTTCTAGGGGATCTGGCACCCTATTCTGGCCTTAATACATATCTGAAAGCAAAATATTTATACACGTAATATAAAAATAATAAATCTTTAAAAAATACAAATAAACTTTCTCCTGTGCTCTTGGCCTCTCCACAGCATGTCCACGCTGGAGTGCCAGGACCCAGAGACTTGGCCGTCTTATTGATGCCATTAACTTCTTTGACCACACTTAAATTCCTTGTTGGACAACAAAAGAAAGAGGAAACGAAATCCTCAATAACCTCTGTTAAACAACGGCTCTCCTTTCCCTCTGACCACAATTTCTCTTTTTTCCTTTTTCTTTTCCTTTCTGGTTTTTCGAGACAGGGTTTCTCTGTGTAGTTTTGGAGCCTGTCCTGGATCTCTCTCTGTAGACCAGGCTGGCCTCGAACTCACAGAGATCCGCCTGGCTCTGCCTCCCGAGTGCTGGGATTAAAGGCGTGTGCCACCACCGCTCAGCCTCAATTTCTGTATATGTGAAGGGGGGCTAGCAGATGACCTTTCAGAGTCAATGACTTCTCTCTTGGGATCCCTTCTCTTTTCCTACAAAGGTTGGTGACCCCCTTCAAGCAGTCCTGGGAAAGGAGAAAAACACAGATGGTCTTTTGAGAGAAACTGAGGCAGGGGAAAGGACCTGCTGAGTGAGTCTGCCCCACCCCAGTCCTGCCGATCAGTTTTCTCAATGGGGCTTGGCTATCATCGCCTTTATTTTCACCCAGGGCCACAGGTAGTGTCGTGTGTCAAGCTGTCAAACAAGGTTTCCTGTGTTCTTGTTTGTGTGTGGCTGAGACTGGAAACATGTAAGAACAGTGGTTTCCACAGGCTTCTAGACCCTTCTGATCCTCCTGTTTGCTGGGGATTTAGGGTTCACTGCAATGTCAGAGACTGAGGTGTGAGTCTCTGGGTCTCGCACGCACCTTCAAGTTTCTTTTGTTGGGGGTTTCAAAGCCACTCAGAGTCTGTGTGGTTCCTGCAAGCCTCTCTAACCACAAACAGCTACGCATCACCAAGTCCTGCCTTGGCTCCTACGCTGCCACAAAGCTTTGCCTGCGCTCCATGGCCTGTGTCCCAGGTACATGAAACAAAGAGGGTCTCGCTTGATATCTGATCCTGGTGTGCTGGTTGAGCAGGCTGAACTTGGGAGACTCCGGGACTACCCTGTTAGGACCACTGCTTCCCCCAAGTTGGGAAGTAGGAGAGAACTTGCAGACCTATGCAGATGGATTCTCTTGGAAACAGGTTTCCGATGGGTACACCTGGGCCAGTGACAACCTGCACACACACACACACACACACACACACACACACTTTGTCTTATATAGTGTGTCTGCCATGATGGGGCTCCTCGTTACTTTATTTTTTTTTATTTTTTATATTTTTTTTTTGGTTTTTTTCGAGACAAGGTTTCTCTGTGTAGCTTTGCACCTTTCCTGGAACTCACTTGGTAGCCCAGGCTGGCCTCGAACTCACAGATCCTCGTTACTTTAAAAAGTGAGAAGAGGGGGCTGGAGAGATGGCTCAGTGGTTAGGAGCACTGGCTGCTCTTCCAGAGGACTTGGGTTTGGTTCCCAGCATCTACACACTGGCTCACAACTGTTTGCAGCTCCAGTTCCAGAGGACCTGATGCCTCTTCTGACTTCCTCAGACACCAGGCACACATACAGATGTGCACGCAGACACTCATATACATAAACTAAAAAATCTTGAAGAGAGGGGGAGAGGTGAGAAGGGGCTGGAGATGGATCAGTGGGTTAAGGTGCTTGTTGTCAAATCTGACGACTTGAGTTAAGATTCCCTGAGTGTAAACTGGAACCCACAGGATGCGAGAAGAGAACTGACTCCTGTGTGTTGTCCTCAGACTTCCATACTTGTGCTATGGCACACATACATGCAAGCACGCACACACACACATACACACACACACACACACACACACACACTCATACACCCATCCGCATGCCCTCATGATAAATGTAAAAGAAGTGAGAAGACCCTGTGGTCCCAGGCTTGCATTCTCTGAACAGGGCCGCAGCCACTTAAAGCTGCCCCTGCCGGTTCACCACAGTCCCCACCATCCCACATTGTCTTATAGCCAGAAACTGAATGCCCATCATCATTTATTACTGAGTTTATGCTGCTGTTTCTTGACAGAGGGTAAGGTATTTGGAAGTTCCACATTAGCGGCAAAAGGAGAAAAAAAAAAAACCAACCAGCTTGTTTACATTAATTGATTGTCCATTTCATAAAACTGGGTGGTTGGACATAGACATCTACCCCTGGGGCTTCCTTTGTCCCCTCTTCTCTGCCACCACGCCACCAGCATGCTCACCATCGTATTTACTGTCCTGCGTCAAGCTATGTGCTTGGTGACACAGGCCTTGACTTGTCAGGAGCAGAGTGAGGAACAGAAGGCACACAGGAATCGGGCACAGGGGTCGGCTCTAATAGATGACCTTGCTAGGCCGAGGAGGGAGGGCCTGAGAGCTTGGTGCACACCGCCTCCTGGCTTTCTGCTGGACTCCTGGCTAATGCTTGTGCTGTGCAGCGGTGGCTGTCAGGCTTGGGGGCGCTGGAGGGCGGAGGCAGCGTGGACGGGGAGGTCAGGGAAGCTCTGTTATATAAACTTAGCCACTTCAGTGAGAAGTTCAGGTCTCAGCCTCTGCTGCATACTAAGCCGTTGTGGGTTCCCCTGGGAGAACTCAGCTGAGCACTGGAATGCTTTCAGAGTGTGGTATTTTGCTGCTTGTTTCTTTGAGACAGGGTCTCCCTATATAGCCCAGGCTGGCCTAAAACTCACAGATATCTACCTGTCTATGCCTCCCAAGCGCTGGGATTAAAGGCGTGTGCCACTATGCCCAGCTTTTAGGGCATTTTTTTTTTTTTTTTTTTTTTTTTACCACACAGCCCCACTGCGGTTTCCTGGAGGAGCTCCTACAAGTCCCAGGGGGGCATACTCTAGGCAGGTGCCTCCAGTCAGGTGGGGCAAACACTTGACATGGTAGGAGAATGTCACACTGCCGTGGTTCAGGTTACAGCTCGTCTCATGGAAACCAGACCTGGGAGACCTGTCACAGGAACCAAGAAGGTCATCATCCCAGCCATTGTCTGCATCCCAGACCTGCACCCTCAGGGGTCCGCTCGTGGCCACGAGCACATTCCCAAAGTTCATCTTGTCAGGCCACTTAGGGTCGTTATTGTTCCACACTGTACTGGTCCTAAACTCCTGGCCACCAAAGAAGACCTTCACGTAGGCATCAGAAGCTGTGATGTAGTCTCCCCACAGACCCTTTGCATGGATATTGGTCACCATCAGCTGGGCCAAGCCCCTCTGTCGTGGACAACAGTCCTGGCTGGTGACCTTGGAATCGTGGCACATGCATTGGCAGGAGTCACGAGTACTCTTATGCTGGCCTGGCCTGCAGGGCCGGCTACAGTCCTTCCAACGAGCCCTGTTTATCACATAATGGCTGATAGCCTGTCTCAGCGCTTCCCGCCTCGGGTCCGGGTCTTCCACCAGCACGTGCAGGGACTCCAGGCTGTAGTCCACCAGACCAGGGCTGCTGGTCAGTGAGGTTATCCAGGTTGAGAACTGTTCTGGTGTAGCCTGGTTCCCGAAGAGCAGGTCATTGGTAGAAGAATCAAGGTGGCCACCCACCACCTCGACGTGACGCTCTCGGTAGGTCTGGTGGAAGGAGGTGGACATCTTGTGCTGTTTCTTCTTCTCCTCACAGGCTTTGAATTCGTTTGAGGTGCTGGCGAGGGCGCCGATGCTGACCTGGGCCTCCACCTGCAGGCAGTCGTTTACCTCATCCGCTGTGAGCCCTTCCAGGGTCAGCTGGCAGGTGCGCAGGGCCGTGAGGACTGAGACGCGGCCACCTAGGTTCATAGCCGTGATAAAGTGGGTGCCGTAGGAGGAGATGAGCCTGTGATAAGCATCCTTTGTGGAGGTGTTAAAGTTGGGGGGAAGGTCCCTGAGTGCCTTTCTGAAATCGGGGTGCAGTGGGGGTTTTTGTACCAGACGAAAACTGTGGGGAGAGCAGAGCATTAGGTAAGCCTAGTGGGCGGTATTTCCCTGATTCAATTCAACCTTCCAGACCCTTCCCCCATTCATGCACACAGACACGAAAGTAGAATGGGACCAGATGGGGACAGGTGGGAAAAAGAAGGGGTTAACAGGAGCCAGGATAAGAAAGAATATGATCAAAATATATACACATAGTGAAACTCATTGTTATTGAAAATTAATGTTTAATATCTAAAAATGTAAAGCGTGTGCATGTGGGGTAAGGGTTAATGTGTCTCAGTGGGTAAAGCTTGCTGCTAAGCCTACCAACCTGAGTTTGATCCCCAGAACTCACACAGTAGAAACAGAGAAATGAGCCGGGCAGTGGTGGCACATGCCTTTAATCCCAGCACTCGGGAGACAGAGTGAGTTCGAGGCCAGCCTGGTCTACAGAGTGAGATCAGAGACCAAAATGACACAGAGAAACCCTGTCTTGAAAAAGTCACCCCCCCCAAAAAAAAGAAAAGAAAAGAAAAAAGAAAAAGAAACAGAGAAGTGACTCTCACAGGTTGTCCCTGAACTCTGCATACTTACTGTGACACACAGATACACTAAATAAGTACATACATAAATAAATGAAGTAGAAATAGTTTTTAAAAGCCTGAGAAACAAGTGCAGATGGTGTGGAGTCACTGTGTATCCATGCAGTGAGGGGGGAGGACACAGCCAGGTCTCCTGTCTCTGTCGATACCCATGAAGGGCCCCGTGGGGGTTGGCAATGCCTGGAGGAGAGGTGCTCCCTGCCTGTACCTAAATGTCACCCAGCTAGGGCTCAGGAACAGTCTTGTTTCCATCGCCTTTTTCTCCAGATGTGGGTGCTCATAAATAGAGGAGGCCTAGGATGGATGGATGGATGGATGGATGGATAGACAGACAGATAGATAGACAGACAGGGCCTCTAATCTAAGGACCAGTGCCGTGGGTAGTTTTGTTAGCTTGACACAATCTAAGATCACCGGTCTCATGAGGGATTATCTAGATCAAGTTGGCTTGTGGTCATGCCTGTGGGGGATTGTCTTGATTGCCTCCATTGATGTAGAAAGATCCAGCTTGAAAGTGGGCAGCACCATTTCCTGTTTTGGACCCTGGACTGTATACAAATAGAGAGTACTGAGTACTAAGCTGAGTACTAAGCATGAAGGCATTCATTTCTCTCCCTACTCTTGACTGTGGGTATGATGTGACCAGCTGCTTCAAGCTCCTGTTGCCTTGACCTCATGCAATAATGGACTGTAACCTGGAAGTGTGGCTAAAACAAGTCCTCTCTCCTTAGCTGCTTTTGGGTCAGGACATTTTTTATCACAGCAACAGAAATAAATCTGGAGCAGTGGTTCTCAACCTGTGAGTCGCGACCCCACAGTGGGGTCGCATATCAGATATTTACATTACAATAGCAAAATTACAGTTATGAAGTAGCAATGAAATTGATTGGGGGTGTGTGTGTCACCGCAATATGAGGAACTGTATTAAAGGGTCACAGCTTTAGGAAGCTGTGATACCCACACCTCTGATCTAGACCAATCAGGATTTGGTGCCCTCCTGTGAAGCGGTCTGTAGACTCCATACTGCTATTCCAGAGCTCCTAGACCCCTTGGAGTATCCCTCTACTCTTCCGGTTCCTCTCTCCACTGCCCCAGTTCTTACCTGTACAGGCGACACTCCACTGTTTCAGTATTAAAGTTGTACTGGTCCTGATGGGTCTTCTCGGCTGCAAAGTTGGCTACCTTGGAGTGGGAGCCAGCCATGGACACGTGCATGTTTGCCTCGGGCTTGGGGTTCACATCCAGCCCCACACGCCAGTCGTTATTAATGTTAGAAGCCGCATCCCGGGTCACGCTCTCCGTGGAGCTGACCTTGGCTGTGGCCACTCTACGCTGGCAGCCCGAGCTATGAGGCCGCCAGTGGGCGATTGCCAGGGGCAGGCGCTGTATAGCATCTCCCTTCAGGGCATTTTTACAGAGGGTGCAGGTGCGGTCAGACCTCAGGAAACTCAGTGTGCTCACCGGGAAGGAGCCGGAGCGGCGGAGGGTGGTCACATCCACGCCTTCCCCAGCCAGCCACGCACCTGGCACGAATTTGTGCTTCTGTTTGCATTCTGACCGAGTGGCAGTGTAGCAGGGAGCAGGGACGGGTGGGGGCAGCATCAGGAAAAGGCCCAGGAGCAACAAGTGTCTGGCCATGGCGCTGTGGGGACGGCTGCCGTGAGCTCTGGCAAGCTGTGGAAACAGGGATGAAAGATGCTGACCTCACTCACAACGACGACGAGGAGGGATCCTCAAGGAGAGAGACTGAAATTCTCTTTAGTTATGGCGCGCCAGAGCCGGACTGGCTCTCACAGGCTTGGTCCACTGTGCAAAGAGACCCAGAAAGGTTAAACTTGTAGCCCAGAGTCACACAGCCAGGAAGAGCCCTGTGCTGAGGTTTCACTGTCTCAGACCTAGTGGGAATCAAGACGGATGGCTTTGATCCTGGACAATACTTGATGGGGTGTGGGGAGATGACTCTGCCCATACAGAAGGGACAAAGCATTTATAATAGGTAAGGCTTTGGAGAAGTGTCATTTTCTACCAGAATAGGGTGCCTTTTTCTACCTGATTCCCCTCGCCTATTCCAGGGGTGGATCCCAGAGCCTTACGCATAGTAGACAAGTGCCCTGCCACTGAGCCACACACACTCTACCTCTTTTTATTTATTTATTTTGAGACAAGGTATCATTAAGTTGCTCAGGATGGCTTTGAAGTCACTCTGTAGCCCAGGCTAGCCTTGAACGCGTGATCCTCCAGAGGAACTAGGATCCTAACTAAGCCTGTGGCCCCAGGCCTGGCTCCTAGCTAATTCTTTCTCTCCCTGTCTTTAGTTCCGGTGCTCACTTCTGTCTCTCCCTTACAGGTATGGAGAGGCAGTGAGCGCCTTTCCTCTCCCGGCACTTCCCGTGTGGCTGCTCTGAGCCTCCTGGAAGGGTGCCAGCTCCAACTCTACATGAATGATGGCTGCCCTGTGTCTGTGCTCTTGGCTCTAGTGTGACAGATTTGTGAGGGTGCCCTTGCCCTTCGGTTGCTCAGGTCTCCTGCCTTGACATTCTTCACCAAGTTCTTCAGACTTGGACTTAATGGCAGAGATAGGCACCTCCTTTGCTGCCAATGAAGGTTCTTCCTTGCTTTGAGACGGCTTAGGGGCCTATTTTTTAATCCCCCATCTAGCTCCTTTCCACCTCGATGGTTCTCAACCTGTGGGTTGCGACCATAGGAAAACGTATTTCCAATGATCTTAGGAACCTCTAATCATAAATTAAGTTTCATTGCTACTTCATAACTGTAATTTTGCTACTGAGCCGTGTCTTAGTTCGTAAGACTATCGGAAATACGTGTCTTTTTTCCAGTGGTCACGACCCACAGATTGAGAACCATTCATTGCTCTATCTCCTTCTGGGGCCCTCAGAGATCTTTTTCCTCTGCTGTCTGCCATACGCAGCAGGGTCTTAGGCAAGGGAGCAAGGAGCAGAAGGGTCCCTCCCACCTAGCTGCAGGCTTTCATGCTCTACCCAAAGCGGTGACTTAGAGGCAGAATTCAGGCGACACGTGGGGCTGGGAGATAAACAGGCAAAGGAGAATCCTGTCAAGCTTTCTGGCCACCCTCCTCAGGTGACCAGAACGCTCCTGGTGCTGACCCACAGACATCAGTCCCCTTCTGGAACTCTTCCTGTTGTCAGGTAGTCTATTTACAGGTTTTTGCTTCTCCTTTCCTTCCCTTCCCTCCCCTTCTCTCCTTACTCTTCCCTTCCCTTCCCTCCCCTCCCCTTCCCTGTATCTTCTATGACAGGCTCTCACTGCGCTCCCAATGGTGAAATCATAGGCATACCCCACACTCTTCTATCTTTTAAAGACTCTAACTGCCAGGACTTGAAATAGCCCTTGAGACGGTGGGCAATCTTCATTTACACACGAGCCCCAGAGTGGGCACAAGACCAACGAAAGAATTAGTGATGGGCCTGAAGGCTGTCAGAGACCCAGGGCTCCTGTTTTATGGCCCCCCCGCACTTCCGGCTCTGCCTCTCAATTCTCTTTGCCAGGGTATCCCAACCTCCCTGCTTCCCGCCCTTCCTCTCCCCTACCTGAAGTCCCACAGAGATGCTGCAGTGCGGGAGATACCTGCGCTCACTCCCGGACGACAGAGGCTTTTGAAATGGTGCTGCGATCCCCAGGCAGGCCCACCCTAGTCACCACCGTCACATCACTACGGCTTCCTGCCCTGCCCCCAGAGTGTGGTCACAGGTCCCCACCGGCACCCACCCTGTTGTCACCTCCTCATCCGGCCTGTGACAGCCTTCAGGAAGTCAGCTGTGAAGGCCAGGGCCTCATCTGCCAAGCAAAGGTGTTGGGGTGTGGGACTCCCGTGTGGCCCAGCAGGCCCACTGACTGCTCTCTGCTTCTGCTCTGAGTGTGTAAGATGTGAGGAGCCGGCGGTTGTGGAGGGTGGCCTGGGCTCCAGGATTGGCTAGGCAGGGTGCTTTGGCCTCCTCTTGTCTCAGCTCCTCACCCAAAACGGTGGATAATGACAAGGTCCCAGGAGAGGGCACATGAAGATGAGGTGCGGTATTTAGAATCAGGGTTGATCGGTACTCTTTCTCAATACATGTGACTGTCCCCTCCTCCCTGGGTGGTGGGGAGAGATGTTCACAGCTGGTACCCACTTCCTGTCCATACCTACATCCCAGCCCTGCCCCAGGTTTGAGCAAGCTAGTACTATTGAGAGCTAGGAAGGGATGAGAGACTGTTGCCCACTCTGACATGCCTGAGGTTAGAACAGGGAGGTTTCCATGGGTGGAGTGACTCACAGGCACCTTCTGGGGGCAAAAAAAAAAATCATACTGGTTATGAGATGGGTAAAAGTAGGCAAGGGGGTGCTAGTTCTCAACACCTCCAAGTGTGTACGTGATCAACAAGTATCCGCAGACCCCAGGCCACATCGTCACATCTCACCCTGGCTTATGCCGCTTTCTCAGAATCTGACCTCATCTTCTGTTGCTCTCCCAGAACTGCCCTGTCCCACGCTGGTACTCTGCCCGAGTGGCCTGACCAGGATGCCAAAGCTAAGAGGTATTTAAGTCTCCAGCCACGCTGGAAGGACAGTGTGAAAGGTGTAGATACCTGCAGAAAGCCTGCAGGGAAAGAGTCGAGAGTCTAAACAGGCTGTGGTTCAGTTACACCAGAAACCCACCCTTGGCAGTGGTTTTCAGCCCCCGTGTAGTCCCGAATTTGCTCATCCAAGGGAGGGTGCTGGGAATGCAGCTCGGTGGTAGAGTACTTACCTAGCAGGTGAAAGGCCGCGGGTTTCACCTCCAGCACTGCAGTCATTATCCTTATATTATCATCATCAGGATCACCACGATCATCACCATTATATCATCGTAATCATTATCAGATCACCATCATCACCCCATCTTCATCACATCAGCAGTATCATAATCATCATCATCTTATCACTGACATTACCGTCCCATCCCCATCCCCATCATGCCACCATCACATCACCACCACCATAATCATCAGGAAACCTTCGTTTTCTGCAGAATCCTTTTGCGGGGGTGGGGGTGGGGTGGGGTGGGGTGGTGGTGTGTGTGTGTTGGGGTTGGAGAGACGGCTCAGTGGCTAAGAGCACTGGCTACTGGCTGCTCTTCCAGAGGACCCAGATTCAGATTCAATCCCCAGCACCCACATGGCAGCTCACGGCTGTAACTCCAGTTCCAGGGCTTCTGACACCCTCATATAGACATGCATGCAGGCAAAACACCAATCAATGCACATAAAACAAAAATAAATTATTTATTTATATATATATATATATATTAAAGAATTCTTCTAGCAAATGACAAGCTGTCAAAGGTTCCCTTTGGGGGTGTCCTTCAGAGAGCCACGATGACACCAATGTTTCTGACATCTCCGGGCTTGTATACTTGATGGGAGCTGTCTTATCATTTGAAATGTGCATCTGCACAGCTTTTTCTCAGAGATACAAGTTTCAACTGTACTGAGATGTAATTCTCCTGCCCTACACACACCCGTTGAAAGTATTTGACCCCATGTTTTTTTGCTATGCTCAGAGGTCTATCCGTCTACCACCACAGCCAACTTTAGGATATTTTTACCACTCTCCAAAGGAAACCCTGCGCTCACTTGCCGGTGAGCTTCTTGTTTTCTCTTAACACTAACCTAGTTTACACCTCTGCATTTTCCTGTTTTCTTACTGTTCTGGCTATTTTTTTCTTTGTCAACTGGATGCAGACTAGTGTCATCTGGGAAGGGGATCCCCAGTTGAGAAAGCTCCTCCATCAGATTGCCTGTAGACAAGTCTGTAGTGTTTTTCCTCAACTAATAATCAACGTGGGAGGGCCCAGTCCACTTGTGGGTGGTGGCACCCTTGGGCCGGTGGTCCTGGGTTATATTAAAAAAGCAGGCTGAGCAAGCCATGAGGAGCAAGCCAGTAAAACAGCACCCCTCCATGGCCTCGGCTTCAGCTCCTGTCTCCAGGCTCCTGCCTCAAGTTCTTGCCTTGGCTTCCCTCAAGGAACTGTGACTCTGGGTATGTAAGCCAAACAAACCTTTCCTCCCTAAGCTGCTTTTGGCCATGGTCTTTATCATGGTCTTTATAGAAGCCTAACTAGGACGTTTATCTTCACATAAATGGAGCCGTGCACTACAACTGCTTCTGCCTGGCTTCTTTTGCTCAAGAGTGCCAAGCTTCATGAATGCTGTAGCCATGTGTCAACCTTTCCACGGCTGAATAATATATGACCCTATGGGCATACCACATTTGTTTATCTATGCATTGGTTGACGGTCATGTTTCCCCACTTTACTCATGATTACAAACCACGCGGCTATGAATATTTCTCTACATATTTCTTTGTGAGAACACATGTCTCCACTCCCTTCAGCATATGCCTAGGAGTGGAATTGCAGGGTTAGGCGGCTGCTTCCACTTTTGTTCTTGTAGGAATTGTTTTCCCAAGCGGCTGAAGCATTTTACATCCCCCCCAGCTGTGTGTGACACCCTCACCATTGCTATGCTACCCCAGCCGGTATGAAGTGATCACTCACGGTGCTTTCTCTTTTGATTTCCCTAAGGGTTAATGTTAGGTCTCAAACCTGGGGCGGATGGCTGAGATGCCTATTTAACATATCAAAGTGGATGCAGGCTGCCAGGTTCTCCCTGCATCCCTCAGTCTCGACCTGTTACAGGGCCCTCTTGGCTGGGATACCCCACCCCCTAACCTAAATTTCTCCAGCTCATGGACTGGGCTTCCCTCCCCTTAGCTGTCCTTCCCTATATAATCCTACCATTTTGTTGACCTGGTCCTTTCGTCTACTCTCTTTTGGGCATCCTGGCTGCTGCACCTGGTTCCTCTCTCTCCCATCCCCCCACTCCCCACATGACCCAGTTCAGTCTGGTCATGTCCACTCCGGACTCTCTCAGATGCCCTTGGTTCTGGCTGTACTCTCACTATTATCTATAATAAACTGTCCCCTCTACCACACCTAGGAGCAGCCATGTCCTTTTCTTTCTTCTTTCTTTTCTTTTCATTCAGTTAAGAGACGTGGGCTTTACATGTGCTCATGCGCCATTTGTTTATATTCTTTGGAAAACTGCCTTTCAAATCCTTTGCCCAGTTTTGAATTATCTTTTTATTATTGAGTTGTGATAACTTTGTTGTTGTTCTTGTTTGTTTTTTCGAGACAGGGTTCCTTTGTGTAACTTTGGAACCTGTTCTGGATCTCAGAGTTGGGATAAATCTTTATATATTTGGATTCTAGACCCTTCAGAGATACACAATGGACCAGGACCAGCAGGTCATTTTTCAGCGACAGGTTCCTGAGAGGAAGGACCAGGGGATCAGAAAATAAAGAAATTAGCAGAGTTTGGCATCAGGAGGTCATGTCCAAGCTTTGCCTTAGGCCAAGCAAGTTTATTAAGAAGTGCAGCATCTTGTATATGGTTTGTATGGGGAAAACGGTGCAGAGTCAGCAGAAAGCTACCATCCAATGGGGTGAAGCCAGCAGGAAGCTAACCAAGCCATGTTGCACAGTGGGACACCGGGTACCTCAAGTGCATCACAGACTGAGCACACAGTGACCTGGGGACGGATAACTCCAGGCTCTTCAAGGAGGAAAAGCCAGGTTCCCAGGAACTGAAATCTTAACTCCTTCGAGGCCCTGTGCTAGCCCCAGGCTGGCCCCTGGGCACGGACACAGAAGTAGAGTTCCCTTTGTCTTTTTCTCAGGGCCTCTGAGATAGCCTGGGAATCAGCCTGGCTCCCAACACATGGTTTTGCAGATATTTCTTTTCTGAGTCATTTTTCATGGTCTCCTTTCCTTTCTTTCCCTCTCTTCCTCCCCACTTTCCTTTTTGCTGTACTAGGAATTACCAGGGCTTCTCACATGCTGGGCAAGCGCTCATCCAGTAACTATATCCTCAGCCGTCTCTGATCTTTCTTTCTTTTAAACAGATTTGGGGGCTGCACGCACCGTATGCACATGGTGCATGGACACACAGGCAGGCAAAACATCCATACATATATAACAGAAAAAGAATGGCAGTGTAAACATTTTTTTGAGATGTATTTATTTATTTTTAATTTTATGTGTATGGGTGTTTTGCCTTCGTGTGTCTGTGCACCATTTGCATGCAATGGCTGTGGAGGCCAGAAGATGGCGTCAGATCCTCTGGGACTGGAGTTACAGATATGTGGGTGCTGGGAAGGAAACCCAGGTCCTCTGGGAGACAGACCAATGCTCTTCATCACTGAGCCATCTCCCCAGCTCCTAAACTACCTTTGAACTCATGTTATAGCTCAGGCAAGCCTTGACCTTGCAAGCCTCCTGCTGCAGATTCATGAGTAACTGGGATTGCATACAGGTCTGCATCCTCAGGACCATTTTCTTTTTGCTTTCTCCCCTGCCCTCCCCACTAAGACAGGGTTTCTCTGTGTAGCTCTGGCTGTCCTGGAACTCCCTCTGTAGACCAGGCTGGCCTCAAACTCACAGAGATCTGTCTGCCTCTGCCTCACAAGTACTGGGATTAAAGGCATGCGCCACCACTGTCTCCCTTTCGACTTGCTTTCTTTTCTTGTCTTTTGCTTTTCTTCATGTTTTCTGGGATCAGCTTTGGCAAATGACATTTCTAATAGAAAATTCTGGACCTGTGGGCTTGAAGTTATAGTTTGGTACCTCTATCTTTAAAACATAGTGTCTGGGTTGGGAGTATGCTATTTTGTTTTATTTTTAGAAGGAGTCTCACTGTGTAGTCCTGACTGGTCCGGAACTTGCTATGCAGAGCGGTTTCTCCAACTCACATAGATTCACCTGCCTTTGCATTCCGAGTGCTGAGACTAAGAGCGTGTGCCACCACACCTGGCTTGATCATATTTTTTAAAGGATTTTTTTGTTTGTTTGTTTTTTTGAGACAGGGTTTCTCTGTGTAGCTTTGGAGCCTGTCCTGGAAATCGCTCTGTGTGAGCTCTTGAACTCATAGAGATCCTCCTGCCTCTGCCTCACAAGTGCTGGGATTAAAGACATGCACCACCATTGCCCGGCATAAAGGATTTTTTCTGAAGACGTTTAGATATTATATGATGTTTTGTAAGACTCTGTGCTTGGTTTATTGATCACCTCTGTAAGGAGGCATTTTTTCTACTTTGTTAATCTTTTTTCCCTATCTTTTTAATTTTATTTTCTTTTTCTATATTATTTAGGCTTCTTTTGTTCTTTTTCCTAACTTCTTTAGATACACTCATTAATTTCCAGTCTTCTTTTAGGAAGCACCGAGGTATTTCATTACATATTTTTAAATTAATGAATTAACTTTAATTGTATGGGTGTTTTACCTGCATGTATGTATGTGCAACACATACGTGCCTGGTGTTCACAGACTCCAGAAGTGGGCATCAGATTCCCTGGTACAGGAGTTACAGACAGTTGTATGACTCTGGGTACTGGTAAGTTGTGGGTACTGAGACTGAACCCAGGTCCTCTGGAAAAGCAGCTAGTGTTCTTAGCTGCTGAGCCATCTCTCCAGCCCTGCTACCATAATTCTTTGAAACTATATCTCTTGAGTTTTTGCATGTGGTCTTTTCATTAGGTCCTTGATGTCTCTCTGTCTCTGTCTCTCTTACATTCGCACGCACGCACGCACGCACGCACATGAAGGCTGCCTGTGGAGGCCAGAAGAAGGTATCAGAGCTCTTGGAGTTGGAGTTACAGGCAGTTGTGAGCTCTCTCACATGAGCTGGGAACCAAACTCCAGTCCTCTGCAAGAACAGAAAACACCCTCAGGTGTTCTCTCCAGCTCCTGAAATAGAATTTTTAAAAAGATTTTCATATAAAGGGAAAATGGATACATTGGAGCTTATGAAAATTAAGAAATATTTATGAGAACCCGAGGGTGAAGCAGCCAGCCTCTGAACCAAGTTTAAACTTGGAACTAAGGTAATAGAAACAGTAAAATCCCACAGTATGAGGGCAGCATTTTCCTGGTTCAGCTGTAAGGGTACCCAGAGGACCACTAGGCTACATCTTGACTGGTAACAGAACATGCTATCATTCAAAGGGTGCTTGCTTTTTAGGCATGTAGAACACAGAGTTGCAGGGTCATGGAGGCTTGCACCAGGATTCCAGAATGCCAGTGAGGCTGGGCAATGGGTAGTGTGCTCAGATTTCTTGCATGGATCTCACGAGTAGGATATGTGTAAAACTGAACAGGAAGCCTGAGTTGCAATCGAGACTCTAGGTGTCTTAGTTAGGGTTTCTATTGCTGTGAAGAGACACCATGACCATGGAAACTCTTGTAAAGGAAAACATTTAATTGTGGTGGCCGCTTATAGTTTCAGAGGTTCAGTCCGTTATCATCATGTTGGGACATGGTGGTGTGCAGGCAGACATGGTGTTGGAGAAGGAGCTGAGAGTTCTACATCTTGCAGGGAAGAGGAAGTAGTCTGAGATACTGGATAGTAGTCTGAGCATATATGAGACCTCAAATCCCACCCCCACAGTAACACACTTCCTCCAACAAGACCAAACCTACTCCAACAAGACCACACCTCCTAATAGTGTCACTCTCTTTGGGGGCCATTTTCTTTCAAACCACCACACCAGAATATTATAGGATGTGGTCCATCTGCCAAGGAAAGCAGTAGATACTGGGTAGAGCTAGTTTAAGACAAAGCATGTGGAGACCAGGTATAGAATGTCATGGATTAAATGTAAAATCTCCTTAAGCTCATGTGTTTGAACTCTTCGTCCCTAGCTGGTGGCATTGTTGCAAGAGGCTGCTGAAACTACAGGACATAGGCCCTAGCTGGCAGACATACGACTGTAGGGGCACAGCCAGCATGTTAGGATACAGCCTCATTCTGCCTGTCACGATGTGAGGTGCTCTATCAACATACCTGCTTTTCCTTAACCCAGAATGAATCTACAGCCTCTCATTTCCTGTAGAAACGAAAGCATTACCTCTCCCCCAGAGTAACACATCTTTTGACTTAAATTTTGAAGTTAAGATGTTTTTAAAACGTATAGGTTGGTTTAATCCAGCAGTTTCAGTAATCCAATGTCTCTTAGCAGCCAAAAAATTCAAGACAACACAATAACATAACAACACAATAACCCAGACTCTCTGTGTATTTCCCGTCTTTATGCAGTTTATTTCTTTATATATTACTTTACTACCCTTTTAAGGACTTTATTCTATTATTTTAAAACTATGTTTTTAAATCTAAAACTGTATATACTCTTTCTCTTCTCTCTCACGCCTATGTATATTTTCAAACACACTGTGACCCGTTGAGAGGCTCTTTTTGTCTGAATCTGTTCATACTGTGTATCTGTAAGCTTTTCTGCCTGCATGAGCAAAAAACAAAACAAAACAAAAAAACACCCTACTGTGTAACTTAAATCCTGGCATGTTGGTGGCTGGCTCCTCCTCCTCCTTGGTGCCTAAGAGGCTAGTCCTATGACGGAGGTACATTTACTGCCAGCTCTGGGAGCCATGTTTACTGCCCCAACTCTGGGGAGTTTCTGGGTCCATGTTGCCACTGAGTATCATGCCACCCGTTGCTCATAAATACCATGTAAGTGTTTGGCAGCAGGGCCTCTTAAAAGAGCCGCCCATTCTTGTCGATAGTACTGGGCCAGGAAGCCGTACCTCTGCTCCCCACCAGCAAACAGAGCCCACCCAAGAAAATGCAGCTTCCAAGAAGCTGTGCTTGATTCCATTTTTGTGTGTCTAGCATCCTTTTTTAAGCTCTGTCAGGTTTTATGTGGAAATTTTGGCCACATATTGGAACGCCATATGTAGGCATCTGCAGGTGACTCTCTGACTCCATCCTTCCTCACCCCATCATTCTCAGGTTGGCTTTCCTGCTTAACATATCCTGTTCGACAACTGGCCAGTCAGCTTGTTTATTAAACCAACCGTATCAACATAATTCACGCAGTGTACAGGATTATTCCACAGCAGTCCTGAGCAGCCCTCCTGTGTCTGTCACAGCCCGTCACACAGACCCCTCTGTGCTCAGACCCACCCCTGTTCAGCCACTGCTTGTGATTCCCATTTGCCTTAAGGAAGACCCAGGCATCTAAAGTCTCCTTGGGGGGATGATGGAAAAAGGAATCACCATTGGTCAGTTGTGAGAAGCTAGGAATAAGGGTCCCTCCCTGTTAATGAAGCTGTCAGCAGGAGCTGGGATGGAAACCACCTGCTCAAAGGTCACTCCAACACTGCCCCCCCCCCCCCATTTTTTAAGGACGGGGCCTCACTATGTAGCTCTGGCTAACTTGGAATTTTCAGAGCTCCACCTGCCTCAGCCTCCTGAGTGCTGGGATTAAAGGAATGAACCACTACACATAGCCACTTTATCTGCTCTTTACCCTCTTGCAAACAGACCCAAGGGCCATGAAAGTGACCACAGTAAGCTTATGTCTTAGTGAGTGCAAAGCTGGAAATCTTATTCGGGAGCTAAAAGACTGAGGATAGGTTTATCACTTGCAGCAAGTAAGGAGTGCCCTGAGTTACTTACAGAGCAATGTCCTCTGGGGGAAAAGAGGAAACACCAGAAATTCTATGTAGATCCATATAAGAAAGCTAATGCAGGGGCAGGCATACTTCTGAGCATGCTCAGTTTAAAGTCCTAAAGATCCATGTTCCAACAGGAAGGATGGCTGACACATTCCTGAGCATGCTCGGTTGCAAGTCCTAGACCATGTGTTCAAAAAGGAAATATGGCAGATATGAATGCTACTGGGCATGCTCAGTTCAGTATTGTACTAAGCCAAGTTTATTTCAGGTTGCCTAAGAAGAATGAGTCATAGTGACGTAGTGACCTTAGACATTCCTTGTAAGTTTTTCCAACGAGTTTTTTTTTTAGCTGAAACAAAAGGGACAATGTTGGAAATAAGTTCACAGTCATTTAAAGAGTAGCAGGTTCTCCCCTCAAGTCAGTGTAGGAGTTTGCCTAACTTAGCAGCGAACAGAAGAGCTGATGGAGAGCTCAGGACGGTCCAAACTGAGCCCATGTGGTCAGAGGGCTGCTGAAACCCTCCCACAGATCGGCCACCAGGCCTCAATTACTGACATTTCTTCCTGAGACCCTAAACCCAAACTGGCTCTTAGGTTTGGGTTTTTGAACACTGGTAACATGCGCCTTCCACTCCAAAAGCCAGTCTCCTGGAATGGAATGTGTGAATCCTCTTTCCTTGCCTGGTCAGTACGCAGGGTGAGGTCATTAGGGCCCTCGGCCTACAGGGAGGACACATCTCTAGCTGCTCTCTGGACAGTGGGGCTGGACTTCTTATCCATTTATTTTGGAAAACTCAGTTGAGGTCAGCTCTTCTGAGCCAGAGGAAGCTCCTCTTGGCAGGGGGCTGTAGGACTGCATAGCTCCGGGGTGCTGGCTTTGCATCTTGTAACATACAATCTAGAGGTCATTTTTAGTTCCACCCGGATTTGGGTCTTCACACAGTACTTTAATTCTCGGTGCCCTTTGCTCTCTGGAGACCTCATCTTTCCATGGCTTTGTGCAGAGCTCCACCTAAGGCAGAAGCTCAGCTCTACTGGCCCTAAAGTAGCCAGCTGGTGACTGAGTCAGGGGCCCTGGGAGGAACTTCTGACCCGGTTCCCACCCTACCACCTCCCAGCTTCCCAATGCTGACTTGGCTAATTGAGCTGGAGATCTTGCCAAAAAAACAGCCCTGAGGCCTGGGAGCCAAACCCCGGGGCTGCTGGAGGGCCCAGCTGGGTTCAGCTGCTGGGGCTGATGAAAAGAGAAACAGCACCATGGCCTGTGGGTGACTAATAGTGGCTGTTCAGGGTGTCACGTCAGCTGTCAGGGAAGATGACGGATCACTTACCCTGCGTTCTCAAGACTCTTCCCTGGAGGCTGATAGCCTCACTCACCTTCCAAGCTGGCTGTAGGGCCCACTTCTGAATTTGCCAGTGGCCCACGGTATTCCCTGAAATCCAACTGCAGGGTGGCCAAGATCAGGTATGGTGGTAGAGCATGCGCTCTCAGGATAGACTTCTCTCCCTGCAGGGTGGAGAAGCTCGCAGTTGGATGAGGAATGACAGGTTGAACGCTTGCAAATTTGACAAGAGCAGGAAAACTGTGGTCTTTGGAGTCTGGAGAGCTACCTCCAAGTCCCAGCTAGCTGGGTGCCCTTCCATTGAGCATGTAAGCTTCTCCGGACCTCAGGTGGCCTTGTTTCGGAAATGAGGACACCATCTTCGCCACCAGGGTTACATGGAAAAGTCAGCAACCTCATTCTTAACCCAACATCGGACAAGTTATCCTTGGCTGACTCACACACAGCAGGTCCTGCCTGCTAGGTGCTGGTCTGTGCAGAGTGGCCTCTTTTAAGAAAAACAAACAAACAAATGATGAATAAATAATACATTTACTTTCTTTCTTCCTTCCCTCTTTTTTTTTTTTTTTTTGAGATAGGCTCTTGTTAAAAGCCCAGTATAGCAGGAACTCTCACTTCTCTTGCCTCTGTCTCCCAGCGGATCCCAGTGACAGCCTTTACCCCCAACAAACATTGTCATTTTAATACTGCTGTGGATTAGTGTTCTTGTTGCTATGACAAATGCCTACTAAGAAGTGACCCCCAGGAGGAAGGCTTTACTGGCTCACAGTTCGAGGACCGTGTTCATCATTATCGGGAAAGGTCTGGAGGTGGGCGCAGCTCCAGGCTGAGGTAACAGGAAGTCGAGGCTCCTTGCTCACATCTCTGGGGACACGACAGGCAGTGAGCAGGGCTATAGACCTCATTGTTAGCCCCCTAGGGATCCTCTTTCTGCACCTAGACTCCAACTCCTTAAAGGTTCTATAACTTCCCCAAACAATGTCACCAGCTGGGGACCAAATGTTCAAACATGGGAACCTGCAAAGGACATTTTACATTTAAGTCATAGCACACTCGTCTCCTGGAGACCTTTTGTCCTCAAGTTTGGGGCCACCAGCAGTGATGACGGTGGCTTTCTCCGGACAAACTGTTGGGTAGCCCTGCTACAGGCCTGGCCTGTAGGGCCCCACCCTAGCACACATGGAGATGTTTTCTGTCCTAATCTAATTAATTTCCACACCCACGTGGCAGTGAGTTCTAACTCTCTGGGAGTTCCCCAGCCCCCTGGAGAGCCTGCTCTCTCAGTGAGGAGGTCAGCTGAGGTGGAGTGGGAGACCGGGGTGGGAGACCTCAATATTGTCTGATGTGATACACGGTTGCCGAGAACCTCTTGTGTGCCAAGACCCGATGAAACTAAATGTGAGCAAAGAATAGGCTTTGCCCTGAAGAAATGTATAGGAGATGAGGTGATGAGATGGCTCAGTGGCCAAAGGAGCTTGCGGCTAAGACTGAAAACCTGAGTTCAGTCTCCAGGACCCACAGTGGGAAAGGAGAGAACTGACTTCCACAAGTTGTCCTCTAGGGATGTACACTGGCACCCCTCCCATACATAAATAACTGTAAAAGCATAATAATAAAATAAAAATAATGTGTAAGAGAGGGAGCAGCCTGGGGATGACACAGAGCTAGCCTAGTGTGTGCAAAGCTCTGGGTTCTTTCTGCATGGCTAAAGGTTACAAAAAAAATGGATTAAAGAAGCATATACCAATGCAACCACAGCAATAAAACAGAACAGAAATCTGTGAGAGAGGTGGGTATGGGGCTCTGCTTGTAGTTCCCACTTCCCAAGAAGCTGAGGCTGGAGGATCTCTGATGCCCAGGAGTCTACAAGCCAGCCTAGAAAAGAAGGAAAGAGGGAAGAAAAGCACAAGAAGTTCTTTAAGCTAGGTGTGTTCTACAAGTCTGAAATCCTAGGCTGAGCTAGCAAGATCTTAAACTCACTGCCGACCCCGACCACCAAGCTGGGAGACACTGTCTCAAAAACAGTCAGACCAAGAAGGCTTCAAAAAGAAGTGTATATGTCTCCAGACTGTAATAAGAATCTCTTAACGTTCAGGGGGCTTAAGAAACAAAGTAGCAATCGTCCATGGGCTTAAGAAACAACGTAGCAATCGTTCAGGCACACCAAACATTCGGAAAGCCTCCTCGTCGGTCAGGGTTCATCCTCAAGTAAAGGACACAGAGGTGAAATGAGACCTGGTTTGGGTTTAGTACAAGGAGGGGCTGGAGTGATGGCACTAGAGGTGTTAAGAGCACTAGTTGGTCTTCCAGAGGACTCAGGTTCGAGTCCTGGCACCCACATGGTGGCTTACAAATGGCTGTAATTCTAGTCTCAGGAGATCCAATGCCCTCTTCTACCCTGAGCAGACATCACATGTGGTGTGCAGGCACACACGCAGACAAAACACCCATACTCATAGGAAAAAAAAGAAAAAAAATTCAGTACAAGATGCTCAAGCTAGCGGTTTTGGAGGAGCATGGAATGGCATGTTGTAGGGGGAGTTGGGGTGGTCTGTTCCTGGGAGGACTTCCTAGGAAATGAAGCCTATGAAAGAGGACCCTAGCCAAGGGAAAAGGCACCCCAGGTGGAAGGAAGGCCGGGGGACTGCATCGTGACTCCAATGGCATGATGAGAATGAGCATGACCTCACCACTGTAGAGGTGACCTTACTCACCCCCTGGTGTCCCCAGTGAAGCTGGAATGCAGAGGCTGGAGGGACAGCCCAACACCACCTAACTGCTTAGAAGCAGCTTTGACTGGAACGCGGCCTCCTCACACCTGGCAGGACTTTTCCTTGTGGGGAAAATGTTAGGTATCGTATACAAAAAATAAGGCTATCTGCCTCTTGCTAGGTTCCAAGCAGGTGAACATTCAAGTCATTAGAACTGCGTTCCTACTATGTAAACAGGAAGCAGAGTGGGAAGTACTAATGTCTACTGGGGACAGTACTTTACAAGGTGCCAGGTGCTCAATAAACATTCCTGTCCTCTAAAATGGCGGGATGTTGGGTCGAGGTGCTTGCTTCTTAAAGCACGCATAGATGACAGCTTGGGACCTCTGACGTTTGAGATGAGGTTTGCTAAAGCGCTAACCAAATTTGAAAGCAAAAATTTCCAGGTATCTGCGTGACTCAGCTTGACAGGGCAGTTCATCCTGGAAATGACCGAATGTCACCTCCAGCCAGACTGCCCCCGAGTGCTTGCCCCTTGGGTGGATACCACAAGAGGACTTCTCAGTAATTCAGGGCTTTCAGTTTCTAAGACTGAAGGCGATGCTGAGACCCCAGTGTCGTTCCATCTGATGGCTTCTGCTCCCTGGTTCTCACAGAGCTGCTGGACTGATGGCTAGTGGGACTACGTTTTCTGCCCCTCCCCCCCCACTCTCTCTTTTCTTCTTTTAAAATTTTATTTATTTATTATTTATTTATTTATTTTTGACAAGATCTCACTCTGTGGCCCTGGCCAGCCTAGTCTCTAGAGCAAGTTCCTGGCCTTGAACTCACAGAGACCAGCCTGCCTCTGATCCCCAAGCACTGACATTAAATGTGTCTGCCGCCATGCCTGGGCTCCGCCCTTTCTTGACAGCAGGTGACATTTCTAGTCTCATCTCCACAAAGCTCTGGGTTCCATGTCACGCACCTCATAAAATGACCATGGTGGTACACTCCTATAATCCCAGTATTTGGGAGAGGGAAGCAGGAGGATCAGAAGTTCAAAAAGTCATCCTTGGCCAAATGAGGAGTTCAAGGCTAGCCTGGGCTACGTAAGACCCTATCTCAAACAAAACAAAAGAAAACAATACTTTAGGTCAAGGCCTGAGGCTATAGCTTCTGGTATGAGCGCTCGCCTAGCATTCATAAGGCCCTGGGTTCAGCCTCTACACTGCAAAACCAAGACAAGTGGATTTTTTTGTGCTGACTTGGAAAGTGTGAACAACGATTTTTAAGGAATTATTCGGGTGTTGCCAAATACATGGTGTTTTGTTTTGCTATTGTGTTTTGACTGTGTGGCCACGTGGAGGCCAGAAGTCAACCTCTGGTGTCATTCATGAAGACCCATTCACCTTGATTTTCGAGGTAGAATCTCTCACTGGTGCTTGCTGATTGGGCTAGGCTGGCTATTCAGGGAACTTCTGGTCTCTGCTTCTTCAACCTTGGAAGTACAAAGAGATTTACAAGCGATCACTACTGCACCCAACCTGTTCATATGGGTGTGGAGATCAAACTCAGGTTCTTACACTTGTGTGGCAAGCATCTTCCTGGGTGAGCCATTCCCCAGCCCTGATTCTGTTTTTAAAGGAGCTAGAGGTGTTTTCTGCTAGCTATGGATGCTGAATGAGGGATGATGTGTGAGGTTTGCTTTAAATAACCTGGGTGTGGAGGGAGGGCTAGAACTGATGTAATACTACTGGTCATTAGAGCCGGATGAGGAGAAAAGACTCATACCATTCTACCTTCATTTACACAAGTTTGCATATCTGAGTAGTAAAGCAAATGGGTCAGTAAGAAAGCATCCCCTCTCCCACTGAGCCTGGTCACTACTGCATCTGGCACAGTGCTGTTATTTTGTGACTAAGAGGGGACAAGCCTGAAGATGAGACTAAGCATTGAGTATGGCAGTGTGGAAGGAGAGTTGAAAAATATAATGTATAAGTGGTTTTGTGCATCCACATGAAATCTAGGCTCAGCAATTGGAGGGGACACTTGACATTTGTCCTTCTGGTTTATTTCCCTTTCTGTGGTGATCTCCAGTTCCTTCAGTTTTCCTGCATATGACATAAGTCCTTTCTTCTTGGTGGCTGAATGAACCTCCACGGTGCGTATGGACCACATTTTTTTCTTTTCAATAATCTGCTGATGGACAAGTAGGCTGATTCCACAAGGAGTGAATCATTTTTAGGTGGCAGATTCATCAGGTCAGGAACCGGCTTGCTTTTAGATTTTTGTTTGTTTGTTGATTTGTTTGTTGATGCATTGTGTGTGTATGTGTGGGGTGCATGTGCGGGTATACTTGGGGGCAACTTTTTTTGTTTGGTTGGTTTTTTGTTGTTGTTGTTTGTTTTTTTGTTTTTCGAGACAGGGTTTCTCTGTGTAGCTTTGTGCCTTTCCTGGAACTCACTTTGTAGACCAGGCTGGCCTCGAACTCACAGAGATCCGCCTGCCTCTGCCTCCCGAGTGCTGGACCTAAAAAAAGATGGGGAAACGATCCTTATTACTGTAATATTCCTGATTAATAATGCTATGTTGGCTTTTCAGAGTTCCTGGGGGGGACAGTGGGAACTTTGCAGCAAACTGTATTTGAGACCTTTCACACAGCACACATGAGTCCCATAGTCAATCACGTTCTGGGCTGAGCAGGGACACTGCTTGTCACAAATCCAGTCTGACGGCAGGGGCCTCAGGTAGGTGCCTTCTAGAAAAAGAGCAATATGGAGGCCTGACCCTTCTTAGCTGTGGGGTGCCACATGACGTCTGAAAGGGCACCAGCGCTTGGAGAAAAGCTTGTGGGAAACAGACCGACTCTCTGAGGGCTCCAGGAAGCATGAGAAGGCTCTGGTTTTTTTGCTTTATTGCTGCCCACTGGCCTCTGGGGAGGAGGATGCCCACATCCCAATCACAGACCTTACAGTTTCTGAGGCAGAAATCACAGAACCAGAGCTGGGAAGGACAGCTGTCCTTCCTGGCCTCCAGCCCACAGGGACAAGGAGACTTCCTTTCTCTGAGCCCCTCAACACGGAGCAACCGCGCCACGCAACGATTACACACAGGGTGCAAACAGCGTTGTTTCTAACTGACCTCATGGCCCAGCTGCTCTGGGGGGATGTCCTCTGTTCTGTAATGCAAGACAAGTCACTGTGGTTAGCTGAACCCAGCCGGGTCTCCTAGATACGGACATTAGACAGTTGCCAAAAATGTGCAGAGGAAACGCTGGGGAGAACAAGGAGGAGGATGTGGAAAAAGGCCACGAGGCACGATTCTCTCTGTGTCCTCTGGATGCTCACGGAGTTCTGCCTGGGGCCTCTGGGGCTCAGCTGTGCTCCAGGCCAGGCCTTGGAGATTGGGATGGCTGAGGTCCGGTAGCCAGGATGAGTGGCAGGTCACAAGACTGCGTTTATTCTTGGTCCTCATTGGCCTCAATTTTTCAGGCCTTGTTTAGTAGAGCTGTAATCCTTAAATTTGAGCAAATATCAGAATCTCCCATAGGGCACTAGCGGCTGGGCCCACTCTCAGTTTCTGATCCAGCAGGTCTAGGGTGGGGCCTGAGAATCTGTATTCTAACCAAGTACAGGAGCGTGCAGATTCTGCCAGTAAGGTTCCTTATTTGACAACCACTGGCTTTAACCCCTGTAAGACCCTGGTTCTCGGGGAGAGGGAGGAGAAATTTCCAGCCCTTCACTCTCTTCACTTCAGCTGAATCAACCATAAGTGGCTCAAAGTGGTTCTGGGTAAGCGCTGAGGACTCACATTATGTTTGGTGTGTTAAATTTCTCTGTAGTGCTGGGCACTGAACCAGGCTCTCACAAATGCTAAAGCAGTCTACTCCCGAGCTACAATCTCAGCCCAGTTGGGCAGGAGGATGCTCGAAAGCCACTGGACAGGGAGCCCAGAGACTTAGAGGGATAGATGCTCTGAATGACCTCACTGTGTGGTCTTGAAAAGTTACCTGTCCTCTTCTGGGCCTCAATGTGTGCCCCTGTAAAAGAAGCAATCGACACTTTTCTATATGTATTATTGTCTTCATTAGGGTTACTGCTGCTGTAATGAAACAATGTGCCCCAAGCGACTTGAGGTGGGTGGGTAGAGTTATTTGGCTCCATCACTGAAGGAAACCAAGACAGGAACTCAAGCAAGGCAGGAATATGGAGGCAGGAGCTGATGCAGAGATCACGGAGGGGTGCTGCTTACTGGCTTGTTCCCCATCGGCTTGCTCAGCCTGCTTTCTTGTAGAACCCAGGACCACCAGCCCAGAGATGGTCCCACTCACAATGGGCTGGGCTCTCCCCATCAATCGCTAATTAAGAAAATGCTCCACAGGCTTGCCTGCAGCCCGATCTCACGGAGGCATTTTCTTAGTCAAGGCATCCTCCTCTCAGATGACTCCAGTTTGTGTCAATTTGACATCAATCTAGTCAGCACAACTATTTTGAAAACTAAAAAGGAACAGAGAGAGGCAACATCTTACAGGGGAGAGTGTGCTTGCAAGCCTGGCACATGGGACACTCCCTGGGCGTGGATGTTTGCCAGCTGTAGGTTCTGGTCTGAGCTGCGTGACCTGGCAGAGCTGCTGAAGAGATGGAGGAAGGCTTGTCAAGTGTTAGCTACGATGACTGCTTCTATTTTCGACATCTTTTAAGATTAGGAAGCCAGGAAGATCTCTCTTCTTCCCCATCCCTGTCCCAGTGTGGAGCCCGGAGACCTTCAGGGCAGACTCAGAGTTCCCATGCATGTCTCAGGTTTTCCCCTGGAATGATCGATTGTTCTGGGAAACACCTGAACCCTCGGGTTCTCCATGGATGAATCCTTCTCTGACTCCCATTCACTTGATTATGTAGTATTTGTGAGGGCCTACTATGTGTCCAGCATGGGGAATGAGGACACAGGAGCTTAAAAAGTCCTTCCAGGTCCCTGCTTCCTATGGAAGATGGGAGAAAGAAGATGCGGCTGATCTCAAAATCACACAAGATGGATGGCATCAGAAGGCAGCCAGAACTGGCTAGAAGAAAGAAGGTAGATTCCCCCAGAGCAGAGGGAGGAGCCTTGCAGAGGTCCTGAGGCCGGATGAGCATGGTGCCTGCAGGGAGCTAGGCTGGAGGGCTGTGGAGGCAAGAGGATGCTGAACAAAGGGTCTGGCCTTTATCCTAGGACTGACGAAGGCTTTGGAAGTCTGACAGCAGAGAGAGCCATGAGATGTGAGGGGCTATCTCTTTTGGATATAGCTGGAGAAGATTCCAGGGACCAGAGAGGAGATCTGTGAGAAACACAGCATGGTGCTGTTCAGGAAAAGACTGCTGTGGTCTGGGTGCTGTGGGTATGAGTGTGTCTTAGAAAGAAGACGTCGTATTTGGAAGATTTTTTAGCGTCTGCTCCGTGAATGTAGAGGCGACCTGGGACCCCAGCTGCCCGGTGTCCTAATTGCCTAGGTGGATAGTGGTGGTTTGCATTGAGCCCTAGTGGGACTCTCTTGCTTTCTGGAGAATTTCAGGGCCACTGGTTGTGTTAAGGATTTTAAGATGAGAACCCTCTTTCTGTGTTTTGGGGTTTTCACCTCCTCTGGGTGGTCATGAGACATGTCATGTCTGTAATAGCAGCTGACACTTGGTAAACCACAGCCACCTGCTGGACATATTCTGTGACAACATTGCCTCTTTTCTCAAACTCGTACTCTTGGGGGCCATCGGGCACTCCCTAAGGCAAAGACATGCTGCATCTCAACCTTGAGACAGACACCTAAGCTTCACCCTGGACCACAAGCAGGAGGGAAGGAAGTGGTGCTTGGCGGAGGCTCTTTTTTCCACAGCAGAGGCAGCAGGGACTTCAGTTGGGGGGTCTGGCCCCCCAACTGAATCAGTTGAGTGACCTCAGTTGTCTAGCGGTAAAAATAGAGGGGAATTATTGAGCTGGAGACTGGCCCCTGTAGACCCTAACCTCTGGGATTTTGGGTGCTCGGAGGAGCTCAGGCTGGAGGTCGAGCACATCTTCAGTCCACTCAGTGGTTCTTCCTCACACTGGCTGCAGTGTAACCTCTCAGAACCACACCACTACCCCCTTCCTCTCCCCTTCTGGGTGACTAGATCTTGGCATCTAGCTAATGCTGCCTTCTTTCTGCGTGGGGCACTCACTCCAGGCAGGTTGGTCCACCCCCTCTCTGTGCACGGTCCGCTCCCAGCCAGGACGCGTCCTTCACTCCATCTGGCTTCCCTATCTTCCCCAGGTCCCTCCTCCTCCCAGATATCCCCTTGTCCTTGCTAGCCACCCTGCTCCTCTATCCACTGGCATTTATCCAGCCTTCGCTCACCTGGCTCAAACCTTACCGGAACATGAGCCATCTCTTCTGACTAGTCCCTGGTGACAAATGACAACTTCTAACATCTTCCTCCCTGGAACCTTGCACTGAGCATTGGGTAAGCGTGGGAAGGCCACTGCCCAGAGAGGGCCACCCACCCTCCCCACCAAGCTACTCTCCCCTACACAAAGTCCCGAGGCATCAGCTTGGGAAACCCAGAACTTGCCTTCGGAGGAGGGTCTCCAGGCTACAGCAGTGGGTTTCTTCACATGGCCCTTTCCCTGTGCAGAAGCAAGGCTACCCAGCCGGCTTCCTCACCTTTTGTCCCCATCACCCTCTCCCTAACAAAGCCTTTCTCAGTGGAAAAGGGCCTGGTCACATAATCCTTGGCCAACACAAGCAACCATTGTAGCCTTAGGGAAAGGGGGTGGGAGCAGAGAAGTGTGATGAGGTTTTGATTTCTCTTTGCCAAAGCTGGTTCCAGGGAAGGCCCCAGCCCACAGCTCATGACTCAGACTTTGGGGCCGCAGCTGCAGTTTGTACCTCTTGACTTTTGCTCTGCTGGGGTGGGGGGGGCAGGAAAGAGGAGGTTGATTGGGACCACGGTGCTTGAACTTTCCAAAGGAGTCTTCTCTGGGATGGCTTCTCCCATAGGGAGCAAAGTGAACGATCCTTAGGTCACTTTGTCCCATCTGCTCCCACTTTACAGCTTGGAAGAGTGAGGCCCTGGGAAGGCAAGTCATTGTCTTAGAATCGTTTAGTAGATTTGCAGAGATCTGGAGCTGAACCTTTGCAGTCTATAGCCTGGTCATCTCTTTGACCCTCCTTCAACCCTGACCCTCTTCCTGCCCCATCAACTTCACACATAGCCCCCTGCCCTGTCTTGACCTCACTGGTCTTAAAGAGAAAGAAACAATGCACATTTGATTCATGTGGTGGTTGGTGCGGTTTATAACTGAGTGCTTCAATGTCTCTTGGGATATAATGGGTATCAGCCCTCTGAGCTGACTTCAGAAATGAGCTGGACTCCCCAAACCTCAGCGTCATTTCAAAGCCATAGCCACAGCTAAACACAACAAGAAAACAATAAAAATAGCGAAGCCAGCCGGGTCCCCCTTTCTCTAAGTCTCCACCTGTGAGTCGTTTGAATTATAGTCTAATTTCAAATGATTACAGACACACTTGTAAAGTGAAGCAAGAGCATGGGATTTTCTTTTGGGCTGTGGGCCCTGATTGTGGAACTGGTCTCAACAAGCAGCCAAGCCAGCATCTGCTGTGCCTGCGATACACACGCTCTGTTCTTTGCACTGCGGGCTACAGTGTGTGGTCCTGTGCCCAGGGTGGACATGCTGGGCACTCATCGTTTATTGTGTGTCTTTTGTGTGCTGTGGGTAACAGTTATGGCACAGGTGAAGAAACTGGGCTCAGCGCTGGGATTTCCTTCTGGGCAGTCGGGCTGTATGGCCCTGAAGGGCCCCTCTCTTCTTCACCTTCCTGTGCCCTGCTCTTGATTAGGACACAGGACAGCGGAAGTACTCTAGGGTCCATGGCGCTGTCATCTGCAAAGTGGGAAGATCTGAGGGGTCAGGAGCTAGCAGGGCATCCTGGGGTGGGGGCTCTTCATCCTCACCCTCAAAGTGCGGTGGGACCCCCCTAAGAGCGATGGCTCTGCAGTAGTCACGGAGCCGGCAAAGGGGGGCGGAGCGGCCATGGGAAGCTGTTCAGGCCGTCGCTCCGGAAAGCTCTGGCGTCTGAAGGGACGATCGCCCCGTGCGCCAGGAGCCCCCGCGCGGGCTCCGCGTGGCACTTCCGATCCGGGCCGCACGCCGTGGCTCGCCAGGCCCGCCCCCGCCCCCAGCGCCCGCGCCCCCCGCCCG
>CABHPH010156796.1:17663-46939 GCA_902168325.1 Peromyscus nudipes | reverse complement strand
AGAAAGAAAGAAAGAAAGAAAGAAAGGAAGAAAGAAAGAAAAGAAAAGAAAGAAAAGGAAGTCTGAAACTTGTGAATGTTATGCATATTGGATAAGTTTCAGAAGGTCAGAAGGGGTGTACAATTGAACAAATAAAGTCACTTCACCGTGAATCTGAATTAGAATCCAATAGACTAAATCAATTACTTTTATTGTACATATTGAGATGTAAATTTGCTTAAAACATTATAAATAAATAAAAACTTAAAACATTGAGGAAATTTTATTTTTTCTGATTGTTTTCATTAGTATTTTCTAGTTACCACACACAGTAATGGATTTCACAGTCACACTGTCACACATGTCATTATACTTTGCTCTTACTTACCTCCCTGTCACGCTCTCTAGCACCCTTAGTGGTCCTACATACAAACAGCTCCTCCGCCTGCCTTCACCTCACTTACACTCTTACCTGTTCTGTGTCCCTTCCCCTCACTTTGGATCTCTATCTCTCTTCCTCTCTCTCTCTCTCTCTCTCTCTCTCTCTCTCTCTCTCTGTGTCACATGCACACCATCAAATGTAGACAAACATCAGTCTACACCTAAACTCCATGTGAGAGAGAAAACATGTAATACTCATCTTTCTGGGTCTAGCTTATTTCACTTTGCACAACAATCTCTAGTGCATCTATTGTTCTGCAAATGCCATAATTTTATTTGTTACAGCTGAACAAAATCCCCTGTGTGTTTGTGTCACATTTTCCTTACCAGTTCCTCTCTTGTTGGACACTTAGGCTAACTCTATAACTAGCTACCATGTGCTTATCTTCAGCACATGTGAGCACAGACAGATGTCTGCTGAGTTGTACTCAAAGTTAATAACAAGAAGAAACTTTAAAATGCCATTTTAGTGCTGGGTAGTGGTGGCACATGCCTTTAATCCCAGCACTCGGGTGCTGTGGGATGTTCTGTATGGCAAATGTGTTGCTCTGATTGGTTAGTAAATAAAACACTGATTGGCCAGTAGTCAGGCAGGAGGAAGTATAGGCGGGACAAGGAGGAAAAGAATTGTGGGAAGTGGAAGGCTGAGTCAGAGACACTGCCAGCCGCCACCAGGACAAGCAGCATGTGAAGATGCCAGTAAGCCACGAGCCACGTGGCAAGGTATAGATTTATAGAAATGGATTAATTTAAGATATAAGAACAGTTAGCAAGAAGTCTGCCACGGCCATACAGTTTGTAAGCAATATAAGTCTCTGTGTTTACTTGGTTGGGTCTGAGCGGCTGTGGGACTGGCGGGTGAGAGAGATTTGTCCTGACCATGGGCCAGGCAGGAAAACTCTAGCTACACTTGGCAGGCAGAGCCAGATGGATCTCTGTGAGTTCGGGGCCAACCTGGGCTACAGAGTGAATTTCAGGAAAGGTGCCAAAGCTACACAGAGAAACCCTGTCTCCAAAAACAAAAACAAAAAATAAAAATAATAAAAATTTTTAAAAAATGCCAGTTAGTATCAAGACCACCTCTCTGACAAAGAACCTGTGTATTATTCAGGAAGGCTCCCCAGTGGAGTAAAAAGTTACCTGTGAGCCTCATGCCCAAGTCTTGCCTTTGGGGATTAGGAAAAGAGAGCAAATACAGTTCACAGGAACTCCTCTGAAATCTGCTGAAGTTTAAACACTTTTTAAATCTCTGACAGCAAACCCAAAGCCAACATGGAAATGCAGAAATGGTCTCTTGAGGTAAAGGTTAGTTTGGAGCCTAAACACCTGTACCTGCCTCTGTCTCTGCCTGCCTCAGTGCTCCCTTGAGGAGGGAAAGCCATGGGTAGCAGCAGAGTGCATCTTCCCTGTGTGGCTGGGACAATTAAGCAATGCACATCCATGTCCACTCCTCTCTGTGCAAAAGAAATGGGCTCAACCTGTGATTAGATCTCTTCCAATTCTTCAGTTAACAAATTCTAGTGCAGAGAAAACACTCCACTTCTATCAGATTCAACTAACAACACTAAGTACATGACCAGCTGAAACAACCAAAGGTGCTTCACTGACACGTGATTAGACCACATAAAAGTCATAAACTACGGTCTCAACCTTCCACTCTGAAGTATGTCTCTGGGAAAAGATGCTATTGCTGACTTGTTCCTGTGCTTCCCTCTGCATGCTGCCCGGCACCTGCATTTATATATAAGAAAATGTTAGTAAGTATGGGGTGTGTGTGTGTGTGTGTGTGTGTGTGTGTGTGTGTGTGTGTCCTCCTTGCCTTGAATTATCTGGGCAATATGCATTTTACTAGCCTCTTTGCATGTCTAGGATTCTCAACAGTACCCTGCTCCTGCCATGTCCAACTTCTGAACTTTCTGTTCCATTCTCAACTCACTGTTTGACTTGCACCCAGCACCAAAACACCACCAACAAAACAGACAAACACAGCAGCTCTGTGCTTAAGGAGCCCCATGGAAATGTTTCTCTTTGGCATCTTATCTTTGGCATCTCTGTAGCTCTCCCCCTGGTTTGTAATTCAACTTCCTTACACCTTTTCTTTCTGCCCCTACCTCTCCTTCCTCTCTCCAGTCAAGCCGAGAGCACCCTTTGTGGTAGGACTTTGAAAGCTCACATTCTTCTCACTGCTTGAGTTTCCCTGGTTAATCTTCAAACCTGGGAGCTTCATCTATACTTGACCATGTTCTCAATGGCACGTCAGAATACACATTAATCCCAAACTAATATATTCAATGGTATTCAATGGATTCCATTCGCTTTGTGAATTTAAGGATATTTCAATCCTCAACATGTCCGCAAATAACCTGATAACTTTCCTGCCAACCTGTTATAAAGATAGGCCTTTATCTTGTCAAAGAATTAATGTCCCATTATCTAGCTTCCTACTCCAGAACCATGAGGCTTATATACTGTCATTAGTCACTCCTCCCTACAGATTCTCTGATGCTTGAGTCTACACATCCTTTTGTCCTCAAGCCCACTTGCTGGCCTGTTAATAGAAACTGTAAATTAATATCCCATTCTCTGATCAAATACTGTACACAATCCATTTTGTGAATAAAAATATAAAATTCTATTTGTGATCTAATTTCAAGTACTATGTAAATTTTTAATAGTAATTGTCTAATACAGATTTAGTTATAATATCCTTCTATATTTTCTAAATGTTACACTAAAATTCCACATTGTTCAGAAACAAAAGCCAAACCAGGAACCAGCTATAGGGGAAAGGGAACACAGGGGAGGGTCTGCGGGTGGGAAATGAGAATAAAGGAGAAAGTCACATATGTAAGAAAATGACACGATGAAACATATCCCTTTATGTGACAACTTAATGATAATGAATGGGAAACACACTGCTCTGTGTAACCCAGCAACAGTTTCAAAGGAAGAAGAAAGAGGAAGGACACCATACCATGCAGCATTTCCATATCTTGAAGACACCGTGCCCATGTGTGACGAAGGCTTGGAGACAACCCGGGCGCTGGGGAGTCGGTACAAAGGCAGATCTTCTTGCTCTCTTCTATGGGCCACAGCTGGAAGATCGACGAGCATGCCAGGACCTTGGACATCACTTGGAATCATCGTGCCTGAGGGATCCAGATGACAGGAAATAAAGACACAGTAATTCAACAAATTGTTACAGATGCCCACTATAGGTATGGCCCTTCCAGCTAGCAGATGAATGAAATTAAAGTACAGAGGTGAAAGCCTTAACGCGGGATGGCGGAGAGCATGAAACAGGAAAGGGATGGGGCTGCACAGAGGAAGTTACATTTCCAGGGCGTCCTCACAGCAAACAAACAACGAGTAAACTAGGCACTCCATCAGTGTCATTACTTTATCAGATGAACTCCTACGTTTCCTAATCGTGCTGCAAAGTTTTCCTTTCCCACCCTGACCATGAGCAGCCCGGCATGTATCCATTTACACAAATGGCCCCATGGAATAGCAACTAAGTAAGAATTCATACAATTTGAAAAGCTTAGTCTAGAAACTTCAGAATTTTTTTTATATCTGTTGACTCATTCTATTTTTACAGATAATTGGAAGAAAAAAAGGCATTATTAGCTATATTTTATGAGAGGGGAAATTCAGGTTAAGGAGTTTGCTAATTGTTAGTTTGTGCATGTATGTGCAAGCAGGGTGCACAGATGCTCCAGTGCATGTGTAGGTCGGAAGACAAGCTTTAGGATTTGGTTTTCGTAGGTCGTTGGGCTTCGCAGCAAGTGCCTTTTACTGCCAAGCCATTTTGCTGGCCCAATGTATACCTCGCCACTAAAGTACAGAAATTACCATAATTGATTTCAATGTTTATCTTTTTAGGCCATGTTCTTATTCTTATTTCAATTTACTTATGGGGGAGTATACACAAGTGTGCACAGATGCATGCATGGGTACATGCTTCGGGAGGCAGAACAAGGCATCAGCTGTCTTCCTCTACCACTTCCGGCCTTACTGTCTTGTGACAGGGGCTCTCATAGAACTGGAAGCTTCGGTAGGTCAGCCAGAGAGTGTTCAGGTCAGCCCATCTCATCTCGGATTACAAGCACACATGCCCAGCTTTTTATACAGATGTTGAAGATTTTAACTCAAGCTCTTATGCTTACAAAGCTGGCTTTCTCTCCCAGTGAGTCATCTCCCCAGTCCCTTATGTTAATTCTTAGTCTGTCTGTCTTTCTTTCTGTACTTTTCTTTTCTTTTTTTTTTTGGATAGGGTCTCACTATGTAGCCCAGGGTAACCTGAGACTCACAAAGACCTGTCTGTCTCTGTCACCCAAGTGCTGGGGTAAAGGCTATGTGCCACCATGCCTAACAAAGATTTCTTTTGTAATTATGTGTATGTGGGTGAATATGTATGCCCAGAGAGGCTAGAAGATGACATTAGATTTCCTGGAGCTAGAGTTACAGGTGGTTATAAGTGACCCATTTGTGGTGGGTGCTGAGAGCACCCACACACAATGTGGTGTGCATGCATGTGGGCATGTTCATGTGTGCGGATGCATTTATGTGTTCATGTGTGAAGGCCTGAGGTTGATGCAGTGTTTTTCTTGGTCACTCTCTACCTTACAGAGGCCAGTTCTCTTTCTGAAACTAGAGCTTACTGCTATAGGTAATCTGGCTACACAGCCTCTAAGGACTCACTGTCTATGTCTCCTAAGCTCTGGAATTAAAGAAGGCTGCCACTCCGAGCTGGCTTCACAAGATTCTGCAGATCAGAGTCTTAATCTTCACACTTGTGCAGCAAGCACTTTACCCTCTGAACCATCTCCCCAGCCCCAGCCTCTTACTGGTAATTCTGGTTTCCATTTAGATGGGCTCATAACCTTGAGGCACGTTAGTAAGGGGAGAGTAACAGCTTTGGACTCTAGCCACAGGCAGATTCCGTATGGGGCTTGGGATGTAGCTCAGTTGGTAGAAACGGCTGCTTGGCAAGCATGGAGTCCTGGCTTTGATCCCTAGCACCACATGAACCAGCTGTGGGGTGCATACCAATAATCCCACCACTTGGGAAGGAGAGGCAGGAGGATCAGAAGTTCACATTAATTCTTAGCTACATAGTTGGAGGCCACCTGGGCTGCAGTCCAGAAAGCAGAGTAATTACAGACAGAAAAGCAGCAAGGTTAAAGAGCTGACTATGAACAGTTCTGTGCAGAGTCAAGCAGGCAATGGGAAACCTAGCAAGGTCCAGCTGTGGGGAACTTTGCTATCAGGGAGGAGCCCGACTTGCTGTACCAGGAGCTTCCCTTGAGGCCAGAGGGGCCAGCCTTAAGGACCCATGAACCATACACTGAAACAATCTCCCCCTATGGCATTCTTCTTTGAAATTTGTATTCTTGAAGAAAATGTGAAATGCTATAAATTATGAAGTGTTAGTTGAAAGCTCACACATATGTAAGGAGATGGAACGCTACTTTACAGGGTTGCATAACAATAAATAATGCAGCATTTATCCAAACAATATGAAATTTGATACAGATTTTCATCAAGATTATTATTAGGGGCCATGGCTCAGGGGCTCATGTTGCTTGCCACCAAGTCTGGCAACCTGAGTTCAATCCCTAGAACCCGTGTGACATGACAGAAGGAGAGAACTGTCTCTGACCCCTCGTGAACAAGCACAAGTGGGCACACACAAATAAATATGAAAAACAATTTGTTAAAGTTATTTGATTTGTGTATATATGTTCTAAAAGATTTCTTTCAGAAGTTAAGCAAGACATAGTAATTTTTTTTGTTTGTTTGTTTTTCGAGACAGGGTTTCTCTGTGTAGTTTTGGTGCCTGTCCTGGATCTCGCTCTGTACACCAGGCTGGCCTAGAACTCACAGAAATCCACCTGGCTCTGCCTCTCGAGTGCTGGGATTAAAGGCGTGCGCCGCCGCCGCTGCCACCACCACCGGGAGACAACAGAAAATCGTTATGAACCCTCTCTATCCTAAACTACGCTGTTAGGGCTAGGGTCTAAACAGTTTCTCATTCTCCATGGTTCTGCCTGTCACACCCTGGACCTCAGGCACACTATGCAAGTGATCTACCACTGTGCCTATGCCTCAGCCTCCTGATTTTCTTTTATTTAATGGAGACTTTATTCCAGATTCTCAGGATTGCTTTGCATCTGTGCTCTGGAATCCAAAATAGCAGCCTCCCCTTCCAGTTTCCTGAAATGTGTAAGACAGTCCAAAGTGCCACCTGTGTTCCCTTCTTATTTGCTCAATAAAAGAAGGAAAAGGCAGACTGAGGAAGCTGGGGTCCATTGAGAGGCCTGCGCCCACACGAACATCAGTTTACTCATCACTGGAGCATATCTAGGGACCCAATATAAACTCTCGGCCAGTCTGTCCTCATGTTTACAAGAACATGAGGAACTTTACACCAAGTGCCTTCCTTGAATCTGTGTCTTTATCATGTTTCAGTGTCTTGACGCACCAGCAAACCAGAACTGACCTGTCAGTCACAGACTCTGCACCACCTTTTCCTTTGAATACCACTCACACTTCACTTTGAACAACCTGTCAAGTAAACGACCACTCCTTTTGCTTTTGATCTTGTCCAGAGACTAGGTCTAGGAACAGAAACTAGACTAGAGACAGGTCTAATTAAGTGGCAATACAGCAGAGATTGGGGGGGGGGGGGATAGAATTATCATGCTCAGCTGCCTTTCCTGTCCCCAGACAGTTCACTGCCAACTGCTGGGACCTCATTTCTGTGTGGTCGTCAAAGCAATGCCTGGCGGCTCCAGGTATTGCCTGTGCACCTCAACTCAATGGGTGGGGAAGCAGAGGTGGAGCAGAACCCAGGCAGTGGTTAGAAGTACAGCAAAGGCTCCACTTGCCGAGCCATTTCCCACAGCCTGCTCCACTGTGCGAGTTAATGAAGGTCAGCTATAACTTCTCATGCCTGTTGTCCAGGCCCTCAGCCCACTGCCTCCTCTCTGGCCTTTTGCCAGTGCACAAATACCCGTTTCTCACCTCTCACAGTGTTTGTCATGCACTTTACAGAGCTGTTCACCGTGGGCTCACAGCACCCACAAGCCCATAAAACGAATCATGTCCCAGAGAACAATACAATTGTTAGGGAATGGCTGTAATGGACACAAAACCAGGGAGGTGAAAAAGGCCCCTGGAAGTTAATGCTTACAGAAAAGGAGTGGGGAAAAATTTCCAAACCTTTATATTTGGTGAGGTGCAAGAACAGAATGGCATGGAGGAAAAGGGAGAACTTGAGCAGAGAAAACAGGTGGCTGCCTAAGTCAGCAACGGAAACAGTAAGTTGATGTGTACAACAACTACACACAAGCAGCCTGTGCCTTCTCACCTGACAGCTACTACTTCTGTGCACACTGTGTAACAGAGCCAGCGACAAGCCTCACCCCTCAGAAACTCAGCTTACAGGAAGAGACTACTCTGAAAATGGGGACAATGACAGAAATCCCTCTGCAGTGGGCAGCAAGATGGAAACAGAGCTGTTTCTTTTCTGGAATCCTGGAACACTGATACACGGATTGTATTCCTCATTTGGAATTCCTCTTCTTGTCTTTCATTATGAATCATACTCATTTATACGTTTGCTCTCACACTCCATGGAGAATGTGAGTGCGTTAGAGAAACAACATTGTGTCGGTGTGTCTCTGCTGTGGCTTCTGTTTATGGTGGCGGCGAAACCATTATGTGCTCTACTACCATTGAGTCACATCCAAAGCCCAAAGTCACTATTTTGGATTAACCACAGGATCAGGAATAGCCCATTACACATAGGTTATCAACAAATGATTTTAAAATTAATTGCCCTATAAATCTAAGATGGTTTGTTCCTGATGGAGTGCACAATGAGCTACAGATTTGAACAGCGCTCGAAGACCCTGAGACCTAATGTGACTTTACAAATGAGGAAAGAGGGGGCTTGGTGAAGCTCCGGGCAGATTACCAGCTTAGTACAGAGGAGCCTGATATTCAAATAGGGCCTGTTGTTTGCTGAGCAAAGCTCTCAAGAGAAAAATACAAATAAGAATGGGATCAACTCAGGACACATGCTGCTGCGATGTGTATCAGCCCATGTCATTATCTTCTTAGCCCAGCATGGTGAGTACCAATCTAGTCATGCTGTCACAGATGTATGTGCTTATGAACGGTTTCTGAGCGAGGACAAGTCCAAGAGACATAACATTTTTTTTTGGTTTTTTGAGACAGGGTTTCTCTGAGCAGTTTTGGTACCTGTCCTGGATCTTGCTCTGTAGACCAGGCTGGCCTTGAACTCACAGAGATCGGTCTGGCTCTGCCTTCGAGTGCTGGGATGAAAAGCGTGCGCCACCACCACCAGGCTCAAGATACCTACCTTTAACAACAGTCCCCAAATGATATTGTCAAAGACCTAGGGTCTTGCAAAGCTGAATGGTACTCCCTCAACTCCTCTCTGAGAATCTATAGATGATTAATTGTTTATAGGAGAGGGAATATCATTTTCTTCAGTAATGTAACCACTGATGACAAGTTGTCCATGCTCCTATAAATATCAGCCCACCCATGATTTGTAAGAAACCCTAATGAACCTCGATGGGTCACTAGGGAAAGAAGTCATGAACGTAGAAAGGTGACAGTTGGAAAGAGGAAGAGATCAATAGGAGAGAGAGGGAGGGGGACAAGAGAGTAATGGAGGTAAGTATGATCAAAACATATTACATATCTGTTTGAAAATATCGTAATACACCCCAGTATGTATAATTAATATATAGTAATCAAAACCAAGGATAATATTAAATGGTATAGAGCTTTTGAAATAGAGACTCAAAACCTGTGGGGAAAGTTTGTTTTCATGCACAGTCATGCAGAAATATAGTTGGAAGATTTGATCTAATGGTAATAAACTGGATAGAATTGAAAAGGAAGGGAGGAAGGAAGAGAGGGGAGGGGCAGGAAGGGAGGAGAGAGGGAGGAAGGAGGAAAAGAAGGAAGGAAGAAAGGAAGCAAGCAAGGATAATATGGCTCCAAGCAACACCTGTAAATTAGCAGCAGTGACCAGGCCAGTGTGGTCTGCTCATTCTTGTCATACACTGTGAACGAGTAAGTACTTATTAATCAGAGAACCAAGGAAATGGGGAGAACTTTACAAAGTAGATTTCCTACAGGCTGGTGGGGGGGGCGGGGAATAAAAGCTTTCTTCTCCCAGCCATGAGCCTGAAAAGTTGCACAGACTCATGTAATCACAGGGTTCCGGTGATTGCTGCTCTGGTCACTCACAGGGGCTAAGCAGCATCATCACTGCACAGCTTTCTCTAAGCGCCATCAGGGCTCCTTTCTGGAGATGCCACTGAACACACTCGTGACCACACACCAAACTGTCGTCACTTTCTGAAGCCCTTTCCCTTTCATGTCTGACATGTGAAATGTCATCTCAGAGAGCTTTTCCCAAAGCAAAGTCTAACAGTAAAAGATAGCACAGATCCTGAACAGCTCTGAGTCACAGGGTGAGGACTGAACAGTCTTATCCATGATCTCAATAGAATAACAACAGCCAGTATTTCACTGTTGGATGAATAAAAAAAAAAAAAAATCTTTTAAAGTTGAGGCTTCAAAAGTATATGAAAGTTGCTATTCTGGAGTGTCAAAGAAAGGTATAATACTTTCAGAACTCTTTAATGGAACCTAAGCTATTAATGTACTAGAATCAACTATAATTTATGGTGAAGAAAATGCTTCATAAATGTTTAAAATATGCACCTCCTTATTAATATTTAACAGCTCCATCCAATGAGCTAGCAATTCCACTTAATAGCATCAGAGACTTTAACATATATTAGTGGAGACGTAGCTCATTGTAAGGGAGTAGTCTCACTTCCAATCTATGCTGTGATACAAAGCAGAATGAAGCAAAGAATATGAAGCCTTCTCAGTACACAGAAATTGAAAGACCAAGTTGAAATCTCAGCCAAAATTGTTCTGAATCAGATTAAGTGATAAACAGTTGTAAATTCAAAAGATCATAACGAGGACATGGAAGGGATTGGAAGGAGAAAACGCAAGGGGGAAACAATGTCATTATGTTTTAATTCCAAGAAATTAAAAACAGCATGATGAATGTAAATGTGACAGTATAATACATTGTATATAAAGAAAGCACAAGGGCTACAGATAGTCTAACTTGTGTGTATAAGAAACAAAGCCCACAAACCTAAATTCAGGCTGTTGGTTGTTAGTGAATGAAGATGTTCCATGTCATCAAATCTGCCGTGCAGATCATTTCCTTCAGAGGAGGGTATGGGCGACCGGGAATCAAGGCCAAACGTTTCTTTCATCTTGAAAGGAAGAAAACCAGAAATTTGGCATGATGAGAAGCAATGAGAACACCATAATGTTGTTCAAACAAGACAGCAAATACATGGAAAACTGGGGCTGCAAGCTGCTGCACACAACACACCCTCCAGGGGGTTATTCTGTCATGAGTTGCAACAAGTGCTGCATGAGCCTGGACACAGACACCTAGATATTTAATAAGAGTTTTGATTTTAAGCATGAACAAATGGGCATAAACGATCATATTCCAGAGCACACAACGAAAAGACCTGGCTGTTAATCAAGTCAACTGGCGATGTACAGCACACTAGATGTGTTCTTCGGACACCACGATGTCACTGCTACTTCTCGGCCTTTGCTCTGCTTCCCTAGTGCTCTTGTCTTGTTTGGTTGCTGTACTCATTTTTTGTTTTCCAGACAGGGTCTGACTGAGTGGCCCAGGCTGGCCTTGAACTCTCAGCCTTCCAACAGCTTGATGATAGGCACACACCAGATGCCTGTCATGTGGACTGGCCCAAAATAGAACTTACGGACTGTCAAACAGTGCTGATGATTTAGTGCCCTTTCCTCCTGTCTTCCCGTTACAGGCGTGCCCTTTACGGATTTTTAAAGTTATATTCTGTTGGAGTGCTGAAACACTTGTGCCTTCCCCCAAAGTCTTATCTTAAATCACACTGCTCAAGGGGGTTAAGTAGTGAGACACAGACTTTAAGCTGAAGGCAACTGAAATACAGCAGGTACAAAAGGATCACCTTGTTCCTTACAGAAAGACATTCTCCCTGCAGGCAAAGGGAAAGCAACATCTTCCTCTTCAAGCATAAAATCAGAAGCCTTAAGCCTCCCACTAACACTAGGTCACACTTTCACGACTTCATATTTCTTGGCAATTGCACATCTGAGTAACTGACTCTGTAGCTTCTTTGAGTCCTCCCTTATAGGGCTCCCATGCTATATGAACTTGTGAAGTAACCACGCATGCTTTTCTCTTGTTCATCTGTCTTAGTGCAGTTTCATTTCAGGGCTCTGCAAGGTTAGAAACAGGATTTGTCTGCCCCACAGCTCCCAAGTAGAGATGTTAGGAGACAGGCCTCTAGCGAGGTGAGGCTAGAGCCTTTATGAAGGAAATCTGTGACCTGGAAGAAAAGACCCAGTGAGAGACTTCTAGACAACCCCTTAATAGAAATTTCCACTTAGGAATCCTAAATCGAACCCTTCCCAAAGCATAGATGCAACTGACACCCTGATCTTAGGCCTCTCAGCCTCCAGAAGGTAAGAAATAAATTTCTGATGTTAAGAAATAAATTTCTGATGTTAATAAGCCACCCCAGTAAACGGTGTGTCCATTATAGCAGCTCACAGACATAGATATAGAATATAAATTGTCATACATTTCTATGAGCATAAAGTTTATGCTCACAGTATAATTATATTTAAATAATTTAAGTGAACAGCATTTAAAAAACTGTTTTGTTATACTTTTTGCACTATAAGCCTGGCTAGCCTCAGTTTGTAATCCTCTTGCCTCCAACTCCTGACTGTTGGAATTACAAAAGTGTACCACCATGCAGGGTACCACTGTTTTTTTATTGTTGGAGATTTTGATGGTTCAAAATAAAAATAGGACGTTTGTATTTTCTAATGATCCACTTTCTATAGAATTATAACAGTCAGACTTCAGTGGTAAAGAAGGCGTGCCGATTAACTGCTAGCTAATTCCTGCCCGTTTTCCCAAAAGCAACAAACCATCATCTCAGAGGACATAATGTCAGATGGCCAGTGGAGCTGACAATGCAGCACACAGCTCAAACATTACATGGGGGTGAGAAGTAAGTAAGGTGTGACTACCTGTCTGACTGGAGTAAAAGCAGCAATAACTCCTCAGAGAAGGGAACGGAGGAGATGGAAGGCAGTGCTTAAAAAGATGGCATACTTAAAAAGGAAAACAGTTGGCAATAGTTTGGGCTGATTGGGGTGTTTCATACTGTCAGTGGCAATTCTGCTGATAGTAACTGGTAAGCAAGAAAAATCACTCCAAATCTGGATTTCAGTAAAGCAGATGTGAATTTTACTATTTTTATTTAATTTTATGTATTTGGGTGCTTTGCCTGCATGTTTATGTGTGCACCTTGGTGCCTGCCTGACAGGTACTGAGACTGAACACAGGTCCGCTAGAAAGGCAAGCAGTGCTCTTAACTGCTGAAGTAGCTCTCCAGCCCTCGGTGAAGCAAACTGAGGCTAGATGGTTAGATCTTTAGAAAACTGAACTTGGGTTTTTTTTTATAAAGAAGAGAAAAAATGAATATACTGTCATTCTGGCAATAATCCTGAAGGAAAAAAAAAACCCACGAACAAAAAAACAAGACCTTTAAAAAATGGGCAGAGGTTGCAATATAGGTTTTCCACAGAACATATTGGGTCACAGTAATTAATGAAATTCATATCAGTGTCATAATGAGGTAGGTGTGGTGGTGCATGTCTGTAATCTCAGCTCTATACCCCAATACTCAAAGAAGTCTAAGGCAAGAGAATCTAGAATTTACAGCCAGCCAGAGTGCTATTTTAAATCTGAAATATCTTTACAGGTCATATTTGAGGACTGTGAAACCTTAAGGAGACAGGGCCTGGCTGACAGCAGCTGGTCACTAGGGAGGAGCCTCTGAGGGCTCCAGTCACCTCTGGCTCTAGCCTATGTTTTCTGTTCTCTGTTCACACCACCACTGAACAAACTTCTCCCACACATTCCTGCCACCAAGAACTGTTCCCACCATTGTGCCTTCCCTGCTATAATTAACAGGCAGAAATCCACTCGAAACCACGAGCTAAAGTAACCCTCTCTCCTTTAAGTTTTCTGTTGGGTGGCTCTCCTCTCCCAGCAACAAGGCCAGTAACCACTGCACTGGCAGATGGACGCACTTGCTATTTACAAACACAAACTTTAAAAACTCAGGCAAACCAGCATTAACAGGGTGTGGAGAAGGACACTGAACACTGCACAGGATAACTGCTCTGACAAAAAACTAACCCTCACCCATCTGATGGCATCAACATGAGATCAGAACCAAGGAATGAAGAATTCGGACCCAGGCTTGGCTGATGGCGACAATATCTAAGGTCCTTTTCAAGGTCTTTCTTTCCTATTGGTTTGTAAGTCAGGGTCTAGCTCAGCACTAACTTCAAATTTCCTATGCAGCAAAGGCTGATCCTGAACTCCTGATCCTCCTGCCTCCACTTCCCAAATGGTGGGATTACAAGCACCTAGCTCATACACCCCATGTTCCTCCATGCTCAGCTATTGCCAACCCATTCCTAAGGGTCACTTTCATTCACACCCATGCTTGACATGCCCCATATGCAGATTTCATTTATGATGTGGAGCATTTGTTAGCTCTGCAATCATTCAGACAGGGCACTTCTGACAGAATACTTGCCTAACAAGCATTTCCACTAATAGGCTGGGCCAACTCCTGTTTTAGGACGTCACAAACTTCATATTCAATAGACTGTAATTGTAATTTCTCTCTTAAAAACCTGCCTTAGAGTCCTTGAAAATGCTTACTGGTCACTGTGACCTGTGCACTCCCACAGTAATGCTGTCATTCCCAAATAAACACCAGGATCCTTTGGAGACTTTCCAATTGTGATTTAGGCTGGCAACCTAAGAGAACTGAAAACAAGACTTGAACAATATTTATAAACCAATATTTATAGCAACATTATCCATGAACAATAAGGGTAGAGGACTGGAGACATGGCTCTGTTGAGGGCTGGACTGATCAACCTGGCCTTTCCCTGATGCATAACACAGCTCCCTCTCTAAAAGCAAGAATATGATTGGCAAAGCTGGTAATGGCCTGAGGCCAGGGCCTTGGGGGAACTGTGGCTTTGGATCCCAAGAACCCAATCAACCGACCATATTTGGCTCTGGTTACCAGTCCCAAGATTGCTGTGTGCTCGATTTGTAATGCTCTTGAGATACCCCATGTTGCCCTTGTGCAACATTGTTTAATTAGCTTCCTGCTGACTTAGTCCCACTGTATGGCAGACTGCTTTCTCTGTCCCATTTCTCCCCTAGAAACAGTATATACACTGCTGTACTTAGTAATAAACTACTTGGGCCTAAGATACAGCCTGCACAAGACCTCCCAGTTCCAGACTTCTTATCTTCTCTATCTTCTATCATTATCTTCTGATCTCATGGTCCTTTCTCTCAGGACCCTATCACTGAAGAACAACCTGATGGTCCCGATCATGGCTCGGTAGCTAAAAGCACTCACAGCTCTTATAGAGGACCCGGGTTCAATACCCAACACCTACATGGAAAGCCAAAATGTGGCACATATGAGAACATTCTCAGAAACTGTGAGTTGCTACAGAGATGACTTTAAGCTAAAGATGTCACGTATTTTGAACTTTCCTCACATGGCTGAAAGCAGCAGCTTTGGCTAGCTGGCAACACATGCCTATGAGCTCAGCACCTGAGAACCAGAGGCAAGTCGATGTCAAGGCTGATAACAGTCCGATCTACACAGTAAGACCCCATCTCAAAAAACACAAAGGCAGGAGGCGGGGAGTGGAAAGAGGCCATTTGTGGGAAATAAGCTGTTACATGTCATGGCAGCTGGGTCTACTTCCAGAAATAACAGTAGGCCTAATCCGCATACACGCCTGAGGATGGCAGCACCTCAAACACCTAAAGAAATAAACACTGCCACAAATTTTCGCATCTCAGGATTGTCCCCTAAACGTTCATTTGTGTTTCCTAAACACACCTATTGGTTCTTCCCACAGAAACCTTTTCTTGTTTTCTGCTAACGTCTTCTCTCATTTTAACTGAGAGTCTCCTAGGTCCGACCCGAAAGGGGCAAAAGGAAATATTTCCCATTGAGACATACAGGGTAAATTATTCTGCCTTAACGAGGATGTCTGATACACACTGCAACATGAATGAACCTGGAAGAGCTTATGCTAATTAAAATAAATCAGACATATAATGATAATGTTCACAACTTCCCTTCTATGAAGAGTCAATTCCTAAACAGAAGACAGAATTACAGTTAGTGCCAGGCGGGGATGGGCAGGGGGAAGACACTCATTGTTCATGGTCTCAGGGTTTACATAAAGGAAGATGGGGTCCTAGGATGGACAGAGATGGTGGTCACACAACAGTGTAACTGTATTTAATGCCACCAAACTAGACGCCAAAAAAGTACATAATACAGACATTAACATAATTTGGGGGGGGGTTGGGGGCAGATCCAGGAACTTTCATGGTTCACCTTCTAACTAAAATAAGAATATGTGGGTAGCAGAGGAGGATCAACAGTTGAACTTCTTGGGTATTATTTGTAGATCACAAACACAGCCTTCCAAAGACAGAAGCAGCAATGTTCCTCTACACTCTTGAGGGCAGCTCCTGAATAGGTGCTGGGAACTACATGTTCTTAAGTCATCTGAATATAGTTTTAAATCCTCTCAAGGATTTAATGATATATCATACATGTTAATATTATAGGTTAAATACCTTAGTTTAATCCTAAATCTGAGATTTTTAAGTACCAACATTACACAGGTGGAAAATTCCATTATGTGACTTCATATGACAAAATACAGGCCACTAAAAATACTGTACAAAGCCATGTTTACTTGTGTACGAAGTATTTATAACTTTCAGGCTATACACGTACATATGAAACCAACAAATTCTGGTTTGGGACTTAGTTCTCACTCCTACCATATTTCATGGCACACTGCAAATCCTCCAAAAAATCTGTACCACTTCTGGTACCAAGGATTTCAGATCAGGGAGACTCAACCCAAACTAGGTTAAGTTATGGTTCCAGAGGTCCATCAGTACTGAGAAGCAAATAAAGGTCCAAGCCTACCCTGCCATCACTGTAGAAGGGAATTAATGCCAAGTGAGAACATGGAATAATTAGAAGAAAATCAAGTGGTATTTGTTCAGAATATATGAGAGTTGAAACAATATTCATCAATATGTTCTATAACATTAAATCATAAAATTCAATGTGAGAAGAGGCAAAAATCTAACATTTTGCAGATTTTGAAATATCAATGGTTAAGTGTAAATACTATGAACACATATTTGGCTATTTTAATCTACAATCTTAACAGTTTATGTGTGAAAATGGACCAGTACTTCAGGCTGATTTTTATTTGGAGATCTAAGTTATTCTTTCTATATAAGAAAATGGTCATAACAAGCAAGAATGACTGAATTAGGAAGAGAAACAAGACGGAAGTAAGGCACTGGGCTGGTTTCAACGAGGCTGTCCCAGTGGCTCAGATGTTTGAGTACTCGATCCCTTTTTGGTAGTACTGTCTGGGTGGGCTTAGGACTCATGGCCTTGCTGGGGGAGAGCTTTGAGGTTTCAAAGCCTGGTGCCATTCCCAGTGCGCTCTCTCTCTTCAAGTCTAAGATTTGAGCCCTCAGCTTTCTAGTCAGATGGGTCTGGGCTGTGTAGGAAAGCTAACTGAGTATGAGCCAGAGAGCAAGCCAGTAAGCAGTAAGTATCTCTGCTTCAGTTCTTGCTTGAGTTCCTGCCTTGACTTCAATGATAGACTGTGACCTGGAAGTATAAGCTGAAACAAACCTTTCCTGCCCCAGGCTGATTTTGGTCACTGTGTTTTATCACAGCAGCCAAAAGCAAACTAACAAGTACAAATTAAAGAACTACCATATCTCAAACAAGCTACCTAAAAATGAAGATGATATACTTGGAAGTGTTGAATGATCTGAAAGTGATTACTGTGAACAGAGAGACAGACATTAAATATGCACTGAAATAATTTGTATGAAATTATAATTAAAGGCACATATATGCAAAAATTAGCCTGATATAACTTTTAAGATGTGAATGTTTGACTAATGTATTGAATAAATATTCTGAATATCTATTTTTTGTATTTCATCTCTTTCCTTAAAAGTTTAAGAAGCAAAATGAACCAATACTGCAAATTGTCTTTTATTTAGATGAGTAAAATTTTTCTTTTTATGGGAAAAAGCAGCCACAGCAAGAATGTGTGCACATCTTCAGTAATCTCTAATTCTAGTATGCTTATGTAAGTGAATATTCAGTATGAAACTGAGCACTTAGGACCCAGGGAAGGGCTGGCAAAGAGAGAAGCCATTGTCACTAGGGTACACCAGGCAACCGTGGGGCACTATTTCCCACATCCAAGATCATTCACAAATGACAAACATCTGTTCCCTGGTAGGCTGCCGAGAACCCTCTGCTGAGGGGAATCCTTGAGGCTTCATCAATACAGCTAGGATAGCACCAGCAGAGAGACCCACAGGATTTGCAGGAGGGAAAGAGATGAAATGTCCAAGGAAGACAAGGGAGAAGTCCCAACTTCCAAATGCTTTGCTCATCATGCAGAAAGGGATCAGACTGAGCACAGGGAACAGGGGCCTGTGTGTGAGCACAATACCAGCATAACTTTACAAGATACCCTCTAGGGCAGGCAAGATGGCTTAGTGGTTAAGAGCACTTGTTAATCTTGCAGAGGATCCTGGTTTGATTCCCAGAGTTGACATGGCAACTCATAAGCATCTGTAACTCCAATTTCATGGGATCTGACATCCTATTCTAGCCTCTCCAGGTACCAGTCATGGACATGGTGCATATACACACATGCAGGCAACATACCTCTACACATAATAAAACTAAAACCAAACTTAAATAAATAAATAAAACACCATCTATACTAACTTTCTTCTCATTGGTCTGAAATTAATTCAGGCCAGAAAATAAACAAATTTAAAAAAACATTAAAAAACTCAACAGGCAACTAATTAACTATGATTTTATTTAAAAATCAAGTTTACTGGTAATTTAATAGTAAGGATAAACCTATTAAAAGGTAATGCTTCCTGCTAAGTTATAAATAGGCACAAATCTCAAATCTCTCTGCCACATACTGCTGAAGCATCACATATAAGCAGGGAGAATGCTGTGAACAGCAAAGATATAAGCATAATACACTTTGTGTAAATTTTGCCTTGATTTGCCCTGACATACATACTACACAAGAAACACACAACCACATTTCCCTAAGGGAATTTAAAAGAAAATCTTAATAATTAAAAGAACTCTTTATTGAACTGAGAAATTAGAAGAAAAATATCACACACACACAAAGCGTAGTAAAAAAAACCACTCAACCAGCAAGGTAACCACAGCTCAGAGATTCCAGAGAAGTGGTGTGACATGAAAAGGATGACTTCATGTGCACAGCCATGCTCCTGGCAATGCATCTTGTAAGCCATCCTAACTGTGAAAAGCCCATTTCGTTGCTGCTTTATCTGTGGGAGTAACACGAGCGAGGGAGGGCCAGAGCGGGGAGGAGATAGAGGCTGTGTAGCAAAGCCGTACCATGTCTGTGGTGCTGTAGCTATACTGCTGCATCTCCTGGGAATATACACTCCTCATGGACTCTGCATCATCGCCTCCTGAGAGGTTAGTAGGCAGCCACTGTGCGCCAACCTGGAGTTCCTGCCTAGGAGGTGCATGTGTGGCCTCCTGAATGTGCGGTGGTGGGTGTAACTCCATGGCCCGGAGGTGATCTTGATAGAGTTCATATTCCTCATCAACAAGCATCTCTCTTTCCTCACCCCCTCCCTCCAGGGGAGGGCTCAGAAATTCATGCATTTCCCAGGCTTCTGAGCTGGTATCAATTCCTTCTTGTTGGAACTGCAAAGACTTTCCCAAATCTAGAAATGGTTCATCCACAAGTTCTTCAAGATACGGCTCATCTCTAAATTCCTGTAAAATAGAAGTTTTTAAAAAGTGTTAAGTTCTACTTGTCTTAAATCTGCACTATACACCTCAACCTGAAAAAGTGCCCACCTAACTGCAGTACACTGCCTTAGTCAACACATGATCAGAGTCAGATGCACTTCTGAGTCACCAAACAAGAAGAAGCTGCAGTTCATTCTGCAGCCTAGAAATGGGATATGGAGTAAAGAATGGAAGCCTGCCATTGACAAGTTGAACTGAAAGCTCCATCATATAATAACTACCCGACAATTCTCCATTGCCATGGTTAAAATGCTGCACCAAATATCAACTTGTCTCTAACACAAAATGTAGTTCATAAATGCAAAGACATTTCATACTTAAGACAGTAAAGTCTGAAAAGCTCAGTGTGGTCAAGCCTGAGTAACTAAAAAGAAGTCAAGGCTATCTGAATGTTCAAAACACTTTCTCTTTTATTTTTTTGTAGGGTTGAGGATTGAACCTAAGGCCTTGCACATGCCAGGCAACATTCTAGTGCTAAGCTACACCTCTAGTCCTTAAAAAACAAAACAAAACATAATAATAATAATAACCTTCATAAATTAAAGACATAGCTATATACCTCAAGTACTTTGAGTATAATTTGCTTTTAATAAGCCTTACAATAGAAACGAGACTTTTACCTACACTGAGAATATGATAAAGAGCAATGAACACAGTGTAGTTTTTGCTGAGCCGCTGCCCTAGCTCTGGGGAGCCTGTGGCTGTTGAGCACAGAGGCCTAATCCCCTGTAGATCACCACTCATTCCTATTGGAAGCCCCATCCATTAAGCACTCCCTAGTGTAAATTCCTACCATCAACCTGCCCCCTGCCTTCTTATAACTCAACAACAGCATGTGGTGACGCTTGGCATTGAAATAGTGAACCAATACTGCAACTTGATTCAAACAGTCAGAGTCAGAGGATATATTTGAAAATATTACAATTATAAAATTTTAACACAAAGTGTCTAAACTTTTAAAAGTGTGATGGACATTGTGGGAATGCCTATCAGTCTGAGACACTGTACATATATGTCAGGAATGTTACTAAACAATTGTTATCAAGCAAAACAAAGACTACATAGACTTTAGGAATAGAAGGGAAGCTCAATATATACTGTCTATGATTACAGTATCAAAGGGGTTTGAGTAGACAGTCTTCTTTGGAAAGTATTCAATTATGAAATTGCTCCATTTTCTATAGAATTTTACAGGATGTCTGTTTTCAATGATATATTCTTTCTCCCAAATTTGAGGCTTATATTAGTGCTTAAAAAGGTTTGTTCTTTTAAACATATCTTTACATTGATTGATTAATTTGGGGTGGAGGGAGGTGTGTGCTCAGCACATGTGTGGAGGTCAGAGAACAACTTGTGGAGTGGCCTTCTCCTTCCACCTTGTAGGTTCCAGGACTGAGCTCCTGTCCGGCTTGGTGGCAAGTGCCAGAACTGAGCCATTTACAGTGTTCATCTTTAGAAAATGTCTACATCTTCTGTCACTTAAAGAGACAATGTAAGACTAAATGAAAAAATTTAATTGAAAAAAATACTAATTAAAGAGAAGAAGGCTGGTAGGACATACCTGTGATTACAGAGGTGGGGGTAGTATTTGATTTGTAACTGTTTAGCTAAGTGAGTGGGGACAAGTTTGTGTCTCTATAGTAACTTTAACTTACCAAAAAAATCATTCAAATGTCAAATCATTTTATCAAATACCTTGGGTGCCTCAAGGATTAAAGATGAATGTATGTCATGAGCAGTTTCTGAAGGCTCACAGTTGTCTTCATTGCTGCTTGAATGTAAAATAAAACAACTTTCTTCCTTCTCATCTTCCTGAAAATAAAAATCAATTTATGATGAAGAAAATCCTTCAGTTTCAACTTCGATAGTTCTCATCCAGTGCAATCACTCAACAAAGTCTATGCAAATATGAACAAAGCAAACTTTCACCCACAATGAAAAGAAAATGAACCTTAGGCCAGAACTGATCAACTTTAAGTATTCTTTAAAGAAAAACCAGTCACCCAGAAAAAGGCCTTGCAGATACAGCTATGATGTGATCTCTGCGCCAAGCATAGGCTTAGGTACTTTAACATTCCCAAGCTAGTCATTAACAGGGTGCCTTATTGACAAGGACAGGGCTCAATCAGTACTAGTCACTCAATAGTTACATGTCCAGAATCTAACTCCAGAACCTGTGTTCTCAATTACCACTCCATGTAACCCCTATTTTACAGCTCAGCAAGGTGGGTGGTGGGGGGAAAAGGCCTCATGGTGCACAGCCTTGGAACCACAGAGTAAGCCATAGCTGTACAGCCAAGAACCAGTGTGGTCTGCCTAAACCTAAAGACACAGTGTAGTCTTTAAAGCCAATTCATTGTTTTTCAAATCCAGTATGTTTGAGGTAAGTTTGCAGAGGAAAAAATAAATTGCTATCATGGATAAGATGAAAATATATCATTGTAGTTCTATCAGGATAGTTACTATATGGCTTAATACTACAGAAGTAATTCTGTTGTGTTATATATCTATAGTCTTTCTGCTCCAGCCTGACTTTGGTTCTTCTTACCTATATTCTTCCTGCCTCCACACAGGCATATACCACCCTGCCCTCTTTATTCAGAGTACTCCACCATCCCAGTCACTTTCCCTTATCTTGGCCTCCCATCCCTAACTACCCTAGCAGCCTCAGACTCTGAGGAAGAACTGTGAGCCAAGTTCCAGCTCTCAGTGAGGCTCCAAACGCTCTCTGGGTCATGCTCTAGGGTCCGTCTCTATAGCACTCCCTCAGCAAGAAGCAGCACAGCAAGTGTACTCTGTGGGTCACACTGCCTCAGACTTCCTAAAACTGCTCAAAGGGAAAGGCTAGGTTGCTTCCATCCTACAGGGCACACGTGGTTAAAGATTTTCCCATGCAGCCATGATAATCTAGCAAATAATTATCAGAGAAAATACAGACAAAATACGTGCTACAAAAAAAGATGAAACTCATTAAAAATATGAATGTTTTCCCTCCTTAACTGATACAAAACTACACTGAGTACTTCATCTTACCATCTGTTGCCTATGGCAGTACATTTCATTTCTGAAAAAGCCAAGAACCTGGTTAGCCATATACTAGACTTAATTTTCAACGATTTAAGTGTTATATTCAGACATTCTGGTGTGTACTTCTATAGAATAAGAAAGAAGCAAAGATGGGTATGTGCCTAGCATAAGAGGGCCCTGGAATCAATCCCCAAAAATGTAAAAAGCAGTCCAAAGACTACACGGTGGGTTCCTAATGCAAAAACACTTAGTGCAGTACATTGTTCAACACACACACACACACACACACACGAGCCAGTGAGGTATCTGAACTACTATCATATAGCATGCTAATATATTTCACATATTAAAAGAATTTTAGAGTCAAGAAAAGACTTTACTTCTTGATGTTCATTGCATTAAACATTTTTATAAAAGATTCATAGAATAAAACTGGTCTACTTTATCACCATTTGTGAAATGAAAAACTACATCAGAACTATGTAGGTGAGCAACTGGGAGGGAGACTGTGAAGGACTCGGGTCTCCATCTAAATAAACATCTCCCACTGGACTCTAATGAGGCTTTTGAACCTTTAGGTCTGAAACTCACTGGGTTATTCAGGGCAAAGCTAAAAATGGGCTTCCCGAAACTCATTCTGATAACTTACTACAACCAAATGACTGTTGGGATACATGCACACAAACTAAACAGGACATCATAATAAAGCAAGATTACACAGTAGCGTGGCTAACAAAGGGTCCAATCCAGCTCATATTTTGACCCCCACCCCTCACTTCTGAGAAAACTCTGGAGAAAACTCTGTGTCTCCAGTGGCTCATTTGTAATGAGAATGACAAGAGGGGGACTCAACCTTGCTTTGAAGATAACATTAATTAATATATGTGATAGGCTTAAAATATGTAGTGATGTATATAATAAATGCTCATTTAAAACTAGATGAAAATAATCAAGTATTTGTTTTACACTGAGAACCTCAACAACACAGTTTTAAGGAACCAACAGTCAAGAACAGTCACAGGACATAGTACATCAAACCATAAGATGACCTCAAGTCAGCTTGACTCCAGAACAGTTGTCAGCTCTAGGGTCACCAGACATGCTCATGACAGATGATGGCAGGAACATAGAAAAATGCCATTCCCATATGGACAAAAATAATATGGTTCATGAATTTCAGCTCACTGTGACCTAATATTCTAAAATAGTAGTTCCTAACATGTGGGTTGTGACCCCTTTAGGGTCAAATGACTCTTTCACAGAGGTCACATATCAGATATCCTGCATATCAGATATTTACATTATGATTCATAACTACAGCAAAATTACAGTTGTGAAGTAGCAAAAATAATTTATGGCTAGGGGTCACCATAACATAAGGAATTGTGTTAAATGGCCACAGCACTGGGAAGGTTAAAAACGACTGCTCTAAAATTAAAATGCAAAATTATTTAATTTACATATAAGAAATATGAACAGAACTTGGAGGTCTGTTTTAGAAACCTGTATGGTAGTACAAGTGGCAGAACCAAGGCTAGAAAGGCCACTAGTGAGCAGTCACTCAGTGTGCCACGTCTGATGACGTGGCCTTTATTCCTGAAACCTGCTCTGATGTTGTAAGTCAAGGACAGTAAGAAACTTGCTTACTGCTTACTGCTCTTTCAGAACAATGGAGTCTGATTCCCAGAGCCCACAAAGGGTGGTTTACAAGCACCTCTAACTACAGCTCCAGGGATTCTGATGCCCTCTTCTGGCCTCTTTGGGCACTGCACTCATATGCAAAAACCTGTACACTTAAATAAAATAAATCTGAGTTAAAAAAGAAAAAAAAAAAAGAAAGAAAGAAAGAAAAAGAAAGGGGGCTGTAGAGATGGCTCAGAGGTTAAGAACACTGGCTGCTCTTCCAGAGGTCCTGAGTTCAGTTCCCAGCACCCACATGGTGGCTCACAACCATCTATAATGAGATCTGGTGCCCTCTTCTAAATAAATAAATAAACAACCATCTGTAGTGAGATCTGACACCCTCTTCTAAATAAATAAATAAATAATAAATTTAAAAAAAATAAATAAAAAGAAAGAAAAGAAACTTGCATAGGGTCAAACACATGGGAAGCAAGGGACAGATTTTGTGTCCAGGTATATTTGTTTCCCCTGGTCCATGTTCTGTACTGTACTAGATTTATTTCCTTTATTAACACAATTCAAGCCTTACAGGTGAGGCATATTTGCTTTCCAAATTCATGTTGCTAACTACTGCACTGTTATCACTTCCTATATTAACTGAGTTCAGAACTTACCACCAAAGGCTTACAGATGCCAAGGTGCACAGCACCTGGGGGCACAGCCTTCAACACTTCGACAGCCTCAGCAAGTGTGGCATTGTCCAGAGAGAACTCATTGACCGAGACTAGGCGATCTCCAGGTAAAAGTTCTCCACTTCTTTCTGCTACACCATCTGCTACCAAGGAGCGAATCACAATCACCGACCTTGTGGGATCCAAGGGGTCCTACAAATTAAATGAAAGAAAGTCAGATCCCTGAAAATAACTATGTAGGCTGAAGAAAGCTTATCTTTAACAAATCTGATTTGTTTATCCAACATGGCCAGCACTCTGTTGACACTCTATAGAGGTTTAAATCAATGAAAACATCATTCTATATATCTTACAATATCAGCTTACATCAAGGTGAAGATATAAACTTAACAGTTTCATATGCATGTCTGAGTAGTCAATACATGTAAATTTGTTCTTTAAACATTTGGTGACTGACCACAAGAGATCTGAGAAGAGTTAGGCCAAGATTCTGACACTTTCAAGCCATAATTATATTTTGGGACAAAAACATGGCCATGACTCCCTTTGGTCTCTATGTAGGCTCTAAGAGGAGCATAATGTGGGAAATAACACTTCATCATTCAGCTGAGCAAATACAGCATCCTTCTAGGAAACCACTTAAGCTCAAAAGAAGAAAAAAGAGAGAGAGAGATCATTTTTAAAGTGTATTTAGGAGCTGGAGAGATGACTCAGCAGCTAAAACACTTACTCCAAAATCACAGGAAACAGGGTTTCAATTCCAGTACTTACATAGTAAGTTGGATGTTGCTGTAAATACCTATAACCCTAACTCCAAATGGGGCAGACACAGGAGGATTGCTGGGATTTTCTGGCTTCTAGCCTACTAGAGAAAAGAGTAGCCCAAGAATCAAAGAAAGGCCCTGCCTCAAAGAAAGACAGGAATGACAGAGGAAGGCACCTGGCATCCTCTTCTAGCCTCTGAAGTGTGCATAGGTGCATGCACCTTACCTACACGTATACTCATATAGACACACACACACCCCACAAACATGAATAAATCTTCAGTGGTAAAGAGCTTGCCTGGCATGAAAGTAGCTTCAACACACCAGCAACATACATACATGGATCTGTTTACAGTACATGTTTTAAAAATAATCAAAATTATGACAATTTAGTGGCCTGATCAGACTGATTCCAATACAGATAAAGGGAATTCATGAGCAAGCCAATATGAGGATTTCTCATCCAGTGGGAGAGCACTATATTATTTTATTTGAGCATAGAAGATAGTAGACATATCACTGCATCTGCTTGAGGAATACCACTCTGTAGAACAACTAATCTGGAACTCAAAGTAATCCTCCTGCCTCAGGTGAGCCACCATACCATGCTTACTGTCTGAATTTGACAGATGACAGAAAGTGATACTGAGAAAATTAAGGAAACTAGATACCACTAGCCGCTGTTAGGGGTAGAGCCAGACTTCAGCTGGGCAGTCCTTACTCCTGACCACCAAGCTCTGCTGTTTCCTCTGCATCATGGTAACTGTCAGGAAGAACTCTGAATGGTGGAATGCAACCCTGTTGCTGATATCCTACGGCCCAGTAGAGCTCTGTTGGTATTGCTGGTGTGAGTATGTGATGTGGCATTATTGCCAAGCTTTCTTCATTAACGAGCCACAGCATATTTGCTCCTGCTGTTTCGTCTTGCAGGTACCACTCTACATAGGCCATGGTAGCAGAACAGAGTTCTACTCCTGCTGCTTCTATTGAATTCTTCTTGAGAGAAGGGGGAGAAAGAACTGCGAGATTTTGTGGTACAACTGTAAGACTAAATTAACAAAGCAAAAATTTGTCAAAATGCAGGCTGTATCTGTGAGAAGTGCTGGTGGCTCTTTTGGAGATTTCTGGTTCTGTTTTCCACACCTTAGTGCTTTAGACAGCAACATCCTTTTTAAAGCACTGCACAGAATTGTAACAAAGTATACATATTGATATCAACAAAGCTATATAGCTAAATCTTTGAAGAATGCTTTCAAACACAATTCTTGCTTTTTTTTTCCTCAATTGACCTTGTCTGTCTCCCAAGTGACCAGACCCTTGACATAATCTAATATTTAACAGCACATATTCACCAAGAGAACTAAAATAAAGAAACAAACCAAAACCAAGGGATTTTACTAATAAGGTATGCAGTGTTAAACTATATTAACACTGATAATTTCAAGTAGAGGGAGCTATTGTATAGGAAGAGAGCAGAGGTACTCAAAAACCCCGGTGTGTATCCACAGGTAATCAGAGCAGCAATATGGAAGAGTTGTCCAACCTTGTTACCAGCAACCATGAATCACAATGTGCTTTCATTTTGAATATGAAACCATTACATTTTAAATTTGACACACTAATAAATAAGCTATACAATTATGTCCTTCATTTAGGAAGTCAGTTTTTGTCAACAAGGCTTTTTTATTGGGAGGGGAGGGAAACTATATGAAATGCACGGGAGGAAGCTGGCATTGCTTCCTATTAATGATCACTAAACATTATTGGAAAGACTCTAACAGTAGAATATACCAAAAGTAAATGACTTTTCTAAGTGCATTGTGGATACTTGATACCATTTCATATAACACTGTATCAGAAACTTGAAGAGGTGAATGAGCATCTTCTAATTGTAGCTGACAGAAACAATTCTTAGAAAAATTATCATTATATAATGAGGAAGATTCATTGAGAAACAATGAAATTAGTTCTGCTATGGAAAGATAATGAATTTCATTTATTACAGAAAAGTCATGTGAATACTTATTTACATGGAACATAGTCTCCTTTAGAACACAAATTAGTGCCAGGTGCACTTGCTTACTAAAATATTCAGACTTGGCGTCCTAGTTATTCAAAACATCTTACCCCTTTTTCCTGGAGGCTAGAACCCAGAGATAGCTTCTTTGTGGCTTATAGGAAGAAAAATTAAGTGTGGGTGCGTGCGTGCACACGCGCGCACACACACACACACACACACACACACACACACACACGCGCACCATTGTGAAGATGTCTATCATGCTTAATTGCTACTGTGCTTCTGGGGATGATGTTCCTGACTGTGTGGGTTCCCACATCCTATAATAAGCAAGTGATATCTGCATGACCATCAAGGCAGCAGCTGCTCTTGCCCGCTGGGATGGCTGCATTCTGAGGCTTTGCTGCCTGAAAAGTGCTCAAACACCATCTTGACCCAGGCTGCTTCTCTACATGTCCACTTTCTGAAAACAGTCCATAATGTCATACAAAGATGGTAAAGATATTTCTCAATATTGCCACTGAACCTTGAGGCCTTGCAAGCATGCTTTAACGTTCTCATCATCACCTGTCACCATAATTGTGTGTGTGTGTGTGTGGGGGACCACAGCATCAGAGGACAACTTGCTGGAGTTGGTTCTCTCCTACTCAGGTCACCATGCTCAGCAGCATGTGCCTTTGCCCACTAATCATCCCTCATGTTTCCCCTTTTGATAAAGAAAACTGAGATGTTGCCTTAGAGCGAACAGCCAAGAGAGGGCACTAAAGACCAATCGTAGAATGCAAGAAACACTTGCCTTGGTTAGGAAATTCCTATTTATTCAAAACCGCTGTGCCATTATATCTTCTAAAATATGTGCTCCATATATTTTAATTCAACCATTTATGGAAAGGATGTTTCATGAGAGGGTTAAGCTTTTTAAAAGACAGAATTCCTGTAATCAACTAAGAACAGCAAATGTTCAGGGTACACTACATAGAAGCCAGCAGAAGAGTATGCATTCTACAATCACCACTCAGCTAAGTGTCAGTCAGCTCTGTTTCACAAGCCAATCAAGTCACCTGTCTGAAGAAAGGTCATCAAGGAAAATGTAAAACTTTTAAGGTGATGCTAGGGTTTGCTGTTTATTGTAAATACTGAATTTTGCAATGTTTGGGAAATCCAGCCGCGAGTGGAGACAGCACACACACAAGCATGCACTTGCCCTCCTGCCCTTGCCCTAAGATGCACATTTCACAAGTCAATCTATTCTCTTCCATCTCTCCTATCACCCTCCCTCTCCTCCGCCACCCCACTGCCGTGTTTAGTCTCACACTACTTCAACTGCCTGGACAGATGCTACAATCTCGATAGTATGCCTACAGGCTCGGATTCCATCCTGATCAGAACACTTACCATAGAAAGAATGGAAACTAAACAAATAAAATGAGGGGTTGGGGATTTAGCTTAGTGGTAGAACAGCCCTGGGTTTGGTCCCCAGTTTCGAAAATAGCTAGCTAGCTAGCTAGATGATTGATAGATAGATAGATAGATAGATAGATAGATAGATAGATAGATAGAT
>CABHPH010156796.1:0-17653 GCA_902168325.1 Peromyscus nudipes | reverse complement strand
GATAGATAGATAGATAGATAGATAGATAGATAGATAGATAGATAGATAGATCGATCAATAGATAGATGATAGATAGACGGACAAACAAACAAACAAATAAATAAAATGAAGATGTCTGTAAGAGCCAAAGGTCAGGAAGGAGCAGACTAACCAATGTCTTCTGCACTCATGAACTCACAGTACCTGTGGCTGCCTGAACAAAAGGAGGCCAGGTACCATTCTAGCACAGAGAAAGGAAGGGCTCACAAGCTTCCTCCCACACCAAAGGAACTACTGACTGCTGATGACTTCTGGGGGGAAACCAGTTTTCTCTAAGGGTGAGGCTGCTGTTGACAGCCCCACACTCATTAGTATGGGCAGCACAAATTGAACGTGATGGGTCATTAAAAGGAGAAAGGAAACTGAGGCAGGAGGGAGGCAGAAAGGATCTGGGAGGAATTAGGGGTAAGGTTGTGGGGGTGAATATAATCAAAATATACTGTATGAATTTCTCAAAGAATTAGTAAAATTATGTTTAAAAATAAAACAAAACCTAAAAAGTAAAATAAAAATGTGATCATAATCATTCCTCTGCTTAAAATACTGAATGACGCCACTTAGGATTAATCTTTGGCATGAAGTCCTAACTCCTGTAACTTTTCTGCAGAGAAATGCCTGTGGGTCTACCATATCTTGTTGCAGCAATACAACTACTGAAATGTGTGACACTGTGCAAGCTCTTCTTTCTCCCAGGAATGTTCTCTCTGATCACTACCACTCATCCATGTCTTTGTCAGGGTTTCATCCAACAACACACCTTCCCAATTCCTCAGAAACAAAAATATTTTTCTATTTAGTGAGGTAACTCTTAGCACTTCTCATAATATATTTTCCATGCTATATTTATTTCCAAACCATATAAATATATGTGAAATATATATTTTCATACTATATAGTTAGATGCACCAGTTAAATGTACCCAGAGTATTCTGTGCTGCCTTATTATATGATTCTGTAATTTTGCTATGATCATTATGACGGCCTTATTAAAAACAGGAAGGGAAAAGTGAGCCAAGAGCTCTTGTTCGCCACCCTGTTTTGTGACTAGCTGGTGTCTCACTCCTATCATCATGCCTTCTCTACCAGGATGGGCAGGGTCCCTTAAACTGTAAGCCAAAATAAAACCCTCCCTTTCTTTCTTAAATTGCATCTTGTTAGGTATTTCGTCACAGCACTGAGAAAAGCAACTAACACAATAATTTTTTAATGCTAATCAAAGCTGCTAAGAGACTAGGAAAGTACAGTCATACACCATCCAAACAGGGAGTACAGCACAGTGTTATAACGTCCGAAAGAATGATGAAGTATGGGGTCAGTGAGATAGCTCAGCAGAACAAATCACTTACTTCTATAAGCTGTCCTACGATCTCACATACAGACCAAGGCACGTGCACATGCAAACACATGCACACACATGGACACATACATGCATAATCGATCAGTTAATCAATAAGCAAACAAACTCAGCATTTAAGAGCAAATATTGCTCTTGCAGAGGACCCAAGTTCAGTTCCTACCGCTAACATCCATCAGCTCACAACTACATTAACTCCAGCTCGACGGACTGGCCACCCCTCCTCTGGCCTCTACAGGCACCTGCACTCATATGACACACCCCCACACATGTGCACAATTCTTAAAATGAAAATAAAATCTAAAAGGAAAAAGTAGACGGAAGAGGATGTCTGCCTGCTTGCTGCTTTTCTCCTGAGGGCCAACTATGATGTCTGCTACATACAAGGCACTGACTATCAAAACAGTCTTTGCTGGACTAGACACATGCCCAAGCAAGCCGCTCCCCATCATACGTAAATAAACCACAACTGCCCACACTGTCCAAGTTCTTACAGTCTTTGCTGGACTACACACATACCCAAGCAAGCCACTCCCCATCATATGTAAATAAACCACAACTACGCATACTTTCCCAGTTCTTACAGCCCAGAAGGTCTCACTGATTCGAACTTGTTTAATTTCATCAAAGCACATAGCTGGCAAATGGCAGAGTCAGAATTTAAAGCAGTTAAATTCCAGTGTATGCATTTTAGCTACTAAACTTCTTCTAAGCCTGAATTAAACTTTTGCTAAGTGAACAAAGACTGGGAGAACACAGACATGGCAGGAGATATGTTATCACTCTCAGTGTAAAGCTGACTCCTTTACATATCACGCTTGGTTGTGAGTGGTTTATACTTCAAGACCTAGATGATGATACCAGATAGTACAGAAAGTATAGCATGTCTCCAGACAGCTTAACTCAGCACTTCTTTGCCAAATTTTAATTTACATTTAGTGTCTCAAGAATCCAATCATTTGGTGAGCCTGAGAACACACTTATAGCAATAGAATGAACATATGACAGTCATTATGTCCAAATGGATGGGATTCCAAGTTTCTGAACTGCCTATAAAATGTATTATATGAACTTTTGTGTCCATTCCCAGAGATCAAAGAACCAGATTCCATGTAAACTAAAGCAGAGCACAGCACATCACCTGGGGCAGGGAGGAGGCTCCCCCCAAACACAGCTTTTGCCAGTAACAGACATGAACAAGATGTACAGAGCCCCATGCTTTTTCTAAAAATCTAGATGAGACATACAACAAAGTAGCCCTGGAAAAACTGCCAGAAAACATGAAGCAGGGGTGCTGCATAAGGAGAATGCACAGGTCAGGGAGAAAACCAGTCAGTTTAATAACATGGCAAATATTTAAGGAAGAAGCCTTTGTTGAAGGTAACAGGGGTGTGAGTGAATATCTCCATGTTTTGCAGTACTGTCCCCAAAAAGAAAATCAAAAACCAAAGTGTGACAACTTATTCACAGTAATAATATAAAATAGCTTCTGTGGATTTTTTTATTTAATCTATTCTGTATCAATACTCAAAACACTGACAGGTCAGAGATTCAGGATCACACAGCAGGATGGTCAGAAGACATTCCTCAGTTTATTTTAGATAAAAATTTGTCCATGAAGCTCTTTGCCTTTGAAAATATTTTAAGATATATTTATTATTATCTTATATACATATACGACTGTTTTGCCTGAATGTGTGTCTGCACCACATATGTGGCTGGTGACCATGGAAACCAGAAGAGGGCATCAGATCCCCTAGAACTTGGAGTTACAGATGGTTATAAGCAGTCATGTGGGTGCTGGGACCTGAACATGGATCCTCTCTAACAGTAGCAACTACTGAGCAATATTCCATCCCATCTGAGAATATTTTAAATTGTATTTTATTTTTACTTGTGTGTGTGTGTGTGTGTGTGTGTGTGTGTGTGTGTGTATGCCACACCATACATGTGGAGGTCAGAGGACAACTTGTAGGAATCTATTCTCTCTTTCCACCATGTGGGTCCTAGTATTCTAAACTCATGTCTTCAGCTTGATGACAATTGCCTATACCTACTGAGCTATTTTGAAGGGCCCTTTGATAACCTTGACACTTACTGTCAACTGAGTATATTAAATTATGTAATTGGACTACTATTACTCACATGAAGAAGAACATGGGTACTTGTATGCCACAGTTTTGGGCTGTGTGGTACACACACCAAACATACTAGAGTACAGAGTCCTTTACAGAGAATGAAGTGATTGCAACACCTGACTGGCAGAACAATGTCAGTGTCCAGGCTGGCAAAACAGTGCCAGCCAACACTGAATTTAAAAAGCCATTTACAAATAGAAGAAAACAACCTAGCAACCAAGGAAGCCAAGGCTGTGGCAAATTACTGTGGAATTATGTTTGGAGCTTCATTTCTATACATATCTCCTTATTTAGGTGTGAGAAAGTACATTTAAAAGATAATTTTAAAGGCTGTATACATATACTAACTTCTGCACAACAAGAATGTAGTATTTCATAAGGGGTCATCTTAAATAAAACTCAACTAAACTAAACTAGGAAACAAGCAAAGCATCAAATAGTAACTTCTTAAAATGTAAAATATTAATGTTATTAACTGAACAAAGGAATATTAAGTTAGTTGCTAATTTAATTAATGCCTAAATTAATTTTCAAGTGACTATCCCAAGGAAGTTGACAAAATAAGGGGCATAGAAAGAAACCACTAAGTTCAAAAGATAGACAGCTGACTATTTCACTCTGAAGGTAGACAAGTGGGAGGATCTAGTACAAAGAGAGGCAGAAATGAGGTACCCACTGAGCTGTGCGAGCCTTAGGGACACTGGCATATAGCAGTTCTGGCACACGGTTAGCATAAATTGTGATTTCCACTGGGAACAAAGTCACTCAAAGTAGGAATTCAAGATTTTAAAATGGAGAAAAGGTAAATACAGGAAAAACAAAGACGAAATCTAACCCTCTAGTGGTAGGGTGAGTGTGGATTATAAATCATACTTTTGAGCCCCAGCTTGGTCCACAGCTGGCTGTGTATAGTTACACAGATGTCTTCATTTCTTCTCTGAGTCAGTTTCCTCAATCGTGAAATGAGCAATTGGATGGATCCATGAGCCATGATCTGTCTCCTCCCAACTCTGAAATCCTCTATCTAAATGATAATATTGAGTATAATTTATACAAGTCACAAAACTACTACTACCCTCTCCCCAAAAATAGGGAGGCAGTGTGTGGTATATACCTATAAGGCTATTGCTTAGGAAAGCTAAGACAGGGAGATTATAAGTTCAAGGCCAGCCTTGAGTACATAAAGAGTTCTAGACCAGTCTGAGTTTCATATTCTTAGCAAGACACTTTCATGTGTGTGCAATCAAATACACTGCATTAACACTAAAAAACTGTATACTGTGGTCACAAAATGTGTGTACCACATTTTCACTTTAACTAGTGATATCTTTTTAAAACTCATAGACAGTCTGCTGATTATATAAGCCTAACTTCATGAGTATACAAAATATACAAGACAGCATGTGCTCTCCTACACAAAACCAGGCTTAAAATTAGTTTTCTTTTCTGAAATTAAAATATAATTATATAATTTCCCACTTCCCTCTCCTCCCTCCAGCCCCTCCCATAATAACCTCTCTCCTTTCTCTCTCTCATGACCTTTTTCAGTTGTTGATTCTCTCTCTCTCTCTCTCTCTCTCTCTCTCTCTCTCTCTGATTCCTTAGTTGCCTGTATTTCTTTAAGGTTGGGCCCCAGGAGATTTCTCACTTCAGTGTCTTAATTATAACTATCGTCCTTGATCAGGTTTTGTTTAGGCAGCCACAAAACTAATCTTTAAGTGCCTTTCTCCCTACTTGCCATTTTAAGATAGTAATTAAAGAGTAGAAACCATAATTGGTGACAGATCTGAGATTGACTACTGAGTGCTCAACCCTAAAGGGGAAATCTATATCAACCCCAATCCCTATCCGTAGGCTCAGGGAAAACTGTGGAAGATAGGGCAGAAAAGAGAGGAAGAGGATGGGACGGGGCTGTGACATGCTGTCTCCTGGACATGGCGTGGCCATCGCTCTCATGAACCCACAGAAGCTGTGGTTACCTGCATGAGAGCACTTCCAGTGTGGATGGGAGCAGCACAGGAGACCCTAGCTGAGGGGCTATTGGGAGTGGATAGCTGCTGGGGGAAGAAGAGTTCATTTTCTCCATGTGCGAGGCTACTGGCAGTTGACCAGGCTTCAGTAGATGACTCCAAGCCCATGTGCATGGACAGTACTAACTGGACTCAGTGAGTTACTAAAGATAAAAAGGAAAACATTCATACAGAAGGAGAACATACTAGGGGTGTCCAGGGAGGTGGAGTGATGAAAGTCAATGTTCAAGATACATTGTAAACATGCATACAATTGTCAAAGAATAAATTGAACAGTCTCTTTTATTAAATGGCTCAGCAAGATAGCTAAGCAGGTAATGCTGCCAAGCTTAATGACCTGAATTCAATCTCCAGGACCCACCTGGTGGAAGTAAATATTGTCCTCTGACTACACATGCACGTGTGTGCATGCACATATACAACATTATACATACCATACATGCAAAGATAAATAAATAAAAATTAAAAAGTACCTCCCCAAAATACCATAGGTTGTATTAAAAATAACTACACTAGTTCTGGTGTAAGAGAGAAAGCTGTAATTAATTACATAAAAAGAACTTTTTCTGATCTGACCAGTATGCTAAGCATTTACTTTTAAAAAAGACAAATGCGTTACAGTGAATATAAGGTAATGAGTAAATGGTTATATAATGAATAATGAACAGACATGTTCTCTGACTCTAACCTCATGTTTAACTATTTTGTAATATAACAAAGTCTTATACCAGTAAAACCAATGGCCGAAATGCCGCCATATTCGAAGTATGTGCCCACAAAACACATTCCGTCTATTCAAGACTGACAAACTGATCTGGTTTCTAGTTCCTGTGTCTTACTGCTTCTTAAACATTGTCAGGTATTCAGAACAGATTTTTCTATTCAGCATACACAGAACAAGGCAGTCTCTGAACAGCAAAGCAAGTATAGCACATGAGTCAATCGAAGATGAGCAGACAAGGAGTGGGCAGGGAAACTTGCTAAAAAGAAAAATATATTCAACGTGGAAAACAAGAATGTTTAAGTTTACCCATAAGCATAGCTCATGGCTGTAAAATCCAAGACCTCAAACATGCTGAGCCAGCACCCTACCCTTTCGAGGCATTTCCAGACTAAACAGCTAATCAACACTATTCCTCCGGAATTCCAGGCGATCATTTCTTGAAGAGGATTGCTTTCCCTTATCTCCTTCCCCTCTTCTTAGATGTTACCCTTGGATATTAATATGCCCGTTAGTTGTCTCATCATTTCAAACTTTCATTTCATGCTATAATTATTCACATATTCACCAATCAGTCAGGCCTGGACCAGTACTTCTGTTGGTTGGGGAGGGGGGCAAATAAAAATAAAACAAGGCAATATCCATTATCTAAAAGCCCCATCATTTAGCTGAAATGCCTGGGGTTCCATCAGGCAGACCGTATTGAAGTACAACTAAAAACACACTATTGAAATGTGGATATACTTAACATTACTGAACCGGGCATGTTTAAAATGTAGAAAGTGAATTTAGAAGTAAGAAATACCCTAGTATCTTCAAGGGGAAAAAACACAGCAGTTGAAAGTCACTATGATGCATGGAAAGTATAGACATGTAAAACTTTCTTTAAAATCTCTTCAACAGGGCTGGAGAAACGCTCAGGAGCTGAGGGGCAACACTGGCTAGGAGAGGACTGTTTCCAGTTCCTCATGGGGCCACTGGACACCTGTCTATAACTCCAGCCCCACCCAAAGGATCCAACTTTGTAATCAGCAAAAAAGCTTCACAAATCAATTAACAGACACATATACATACACAGTAAAAAATCTTTTGAAAAAGAAAATGGCTGAAGCAAACCTCTCAAACGCTAGTTTTGGAATTTATTATACTTTTCTAAGCAAACTACTTTCAATTTAAACAAAAATACTAGCTGAGTGATACTGGCCATGTTGTTTTCTCTGAGACAGGTGTGTCTCCTCTCAAATAGAGATAATAGCAAAGATTTCAGAGAGCTACCAAAACATGAACTGAGATCATAGTGCATGCACAGCACCCAGGAAGCCCATAGTAATCATTTATAAACACTGCTACCCTTACTACTATGAAACTGTGACCTTAATGAAACACACAGGCCCAAGGAAGACCTGAGGAGATACCAATTTCTACAAACTTATTCCTTCACCTCCAACTGAGCATATATAACCAAGGCCCACTGTGCTAGCATTTGCTGGACCATTCATCACACCTGAGTCATATCACATGAAAATTTAGAACTGGTCTGTGTTCTTTGAATAGGCAGACCCGAATGTCCAAAGGCACACAAAGGAGACTTACAACAGTATGGCATCTTCAACCCCCGTTCTCCCAGCAAACAAGAGCCATTATGGGCTGCGAGTTGTCTGACAACCACAGTAGTACTACTTGTTAGTGTTCGTTCACTTCTGAAATACTCAAGCAGATCCCTTCAGTCTCCTCAGCAGTTTACTAGGGTGCAGCCGAAACAGACACCAACACATTTGTTAAAGGGAAAGTTACTCCACAAGAAATCAGAATCCAGCCAACAAGCATTTGCTGCATGGCAACTATTCTCTTTTGTCCCTATTAGACCAATAAGATTTCTTTCCAAACTCATATTCCAAATCCATGAAATTCCCCCAAAGTTTAGTTATCAGGCCTGACTTAAGATCTTTGAGGCTGCCTGCTAACTTCATCCCTCCCTCCCTCCCTCCCTCAGGTGAGGTTTGATTAGTGCTATCTAGACCTCAAGGGATACACACAGCCTCTTTGATCTCTTACTAAGAGGCTCTAATCTCCTGATGCCTTTGACCTGCTGCTTTGGAGGTTGGTCACCATCCGGAGCACAGTGCAAACACACACCAGGAGTGGGGCTCCTTCTAGTCACCCCCTCCACAGGCTTGAAAAACAGTGCTTAAGTCATGAGAGAACTCTCCTGCAGCCACAGTCAACCCATTACATGAACACAGTTTCCAAATTAAGCAGCTTAAATGATTTAAAGGATACAGAACTTTCTCACAGAGGCAAAGGAAGCAAATCCTCTGAGGAAGAAATCTTTAGCCCAGTTAGTACTAGAGCTTACAGTACTTGGATGTTCATCAAAACAAATATGGACAGGCATCAGGAATGGGCAAAAGTACTTTGTCAGTTCCTCCAAGTCCTTTAAGTAAAAGGTGACTTTCAAATGCAGTTGTGTGCTTTGGTCAATAGCAAGCTACATGACATGCATGTAGAGATGTCAGATGCCAACAGTTTCCTTAAAGCTTGCCTAAGCATCACAATGAAACTGTATAACTTGTCATATACCAATAACCTCTGCATTTTATACTCTAGGAAAAGGGGAGTTTTGCACCTGACTTATTTATGTTACTATGTGTTAAAATTATGTCAATACTTATCAAATCTATAAGCTAGGTTCTGTACACTTGTCACCTAGAATGTACATAAAGATATTAAGCTTCTATGAACTCTAAGATGATTAACTGACAGCAGTATTTACTCACATTGTCAAATCACTTGACAAAAAGTTAAGGCCTAACACGTCACCCCATTTCAGAGCTCAATTCTTGATGAAGAAGATTCAGATTGGTGGCAGACTTAGGAACAGACTGATGGGCACTGATATCAGAGTGAATATTAATACTCTACTCTCTTAGCTACAAAGACAATAAATTACTGCCATAATTAAAGTTCAAACTAAATTGATAGTTATATATTGCTATCACTTAGTCTTTCCACATCATGGAAGACCATTAACTTCATGAATTACACACCTGCTTATATTTTCCAGGAGAACCATCTGAATAAAGAAATGACTCCACATAAGACATCAATTGTAATTCATCTAAATACATGTGTCTCAAAATGGCATTCCAGCAATTTGGTGAAAATGTATCAAAATCGAAAATGTATATGCTCTTTTGATTAGCAGGCTCTCTTCTAGAAATTTGTCACTAGCTCAACTGCCACAGTTTTACAAAAGGACATAGCAACAATCCACTACAATCTCATTTAATTTAATCTACCCCACTTGGGTAGAGGAGGCTAGTTGAATAAATTATTGCCTATCTACAATAATGTATTGTGCAGTCATTAAAAAGAACTGGGTAGCTCTATAAATAAGAAAGTGGAAAAAGATGTAATTGGTTACAAAAAGCAAAGTACTTAAGGTGTATATGATATATCTTACTTACATGTCAAAAATGTAAAATTTATATAACAAGAAAACTATTATTTATGTAATCAATCCTATGTTTATAAAACACATCTTGAAGGAAAGACATGAAATACAATAGTTCTTCCTGGAAGAGCCTTGAGAGACTGTCACAAAAGGCCTGCATGTACTTTTGAATTTCTATGGCATGTACATATATTACCAACTTTAAAAACACTGTAATGTGTTCAAAAATGCAAAGATAATTTCGAGTTACAAATGAGTTTTTTATAACCCTTTAACTTTTAAAAGTTTTTTATAAAGAGAATTTGTGGGCTAAAGATATAGCATAGTGGTAAGGCACCTGCCTGGCACACTTCAAGCTCTGGGTGTGCTCTCCAGGACTGCAAAACAAACAGAATAATGGATCCTCCAAGTTAAGAGCTGAAACTGCATGAACTCCTCACAGATCCAAAGGCAAACCATTCCAGGTTCAGCAGCAGCTTCTGTTCATACTGTTCTGTTTCCACAACTCATTTCATGAAAACGGTTTCCACAGAAAGAACTATGTCCACTCGATTTTTAAGGTCACCATCTGCAGATGGCCTTTCATAGGCTTGTAGCATGACCAAGAACATGGAATGTGACTCAGCTGTTTAACAGCATTATCTGCATATGGCCTTCCAAACAGGCTTATGGTAGGACCAACAGCTCTCCCTGAAACAAACCCAAAGTCTTTCAAAAATGACTGCTTTGGCAAAGATTGAGTCATGCAGGAAGGGAGAAAAATGAAGACTAGGATGTAGGTGTGTTGCGGGGGGAGAATTATTGGTTAATAAATTTTGCCTTCTAAATCACTGAAATTTAAAAGTACCGAGGATGGCAACGCCGTGGCTAATGTCAAACATTTTCAGTGAATTATAATCATGAGGGGTTATTCAAAGTTCAGCATAAATCAAAACACCAGAAAATATCCACTTGCTCCGTTTAATTTATAGGGTCAACTGAAGGTAAAATCCATACAGTTCAATCTTTGTAAGCTTTTTGGTAGAAATCAGAAGTTACAGACTCTCAAGCTACCAAACTGCTGTATTAGGAAATGTTAACCCATAAGAACAGGCTTTCAACTATCGGGCACTTTCTTCTGAAGCAGTAAGCACTAGTTCTTACACAGTGCATAGGGACACAATGAATTAATTAATTCTTGATATTGACTATATTTTCATATAGCACTAAAAGGAGAATGCTATATAGTAGCTTACTTTTTCGAAAAACATTTCTAATTAGAAAAACAAAAACGCTCACTGTAATCAATTTACTATAGGGATGCTCTACTAAAAAATGTACACAAAATCTTCAAAAAGAAATAACATAGTATGATTAACAGCAGTGAGATGTCAGCCCAACTACTTGAGGTCAAATTTTGTTTCCACCATATGCACATTGTATGTGCTTGGACTTAACACCTAACATATCCGTCCTCAGTTACCTTACTTGTTAAATGGGGATCATATGGTTCTTGTGAGAAATATATAAGCTAATATATGTTAAGAAGCGATGAAAACTTCCAGCCAGAGCCAGAGGATGACTCAGTAGGAAAAGTACTGGCTGTATAAGTCTGACCTCATTTCTATCCCAAGATCCACAGTAAGGAAAGAACCTACTCTAGAAAGCTGTCCCCTGGCCTCCATACATGTGCTCTGTCACTCATGTACCTGCACACCTAGGAACACGATCAAGCACACAGAAGTGCACGCATGCACCTGGGCATGCACACGTGCGCGCGCGCGCGCGCACGCGCACGCACACACACACACACACACACACACACACACACACACACGATAATAATAATAGAAATAAATTTTTGTTTGTTTGCTTTTGGAGACAAGGTTTCTCTGTGTAACAGCCCTAGCTGTCCTGGAACTAGCTCTGTAGACCAGGCTGGCCTTGAACTCACAGAGATCTACCTGCCTCTACCTCCCGAGTGCTGGGATTAAAGGTGTGTGCCACTACCACCTGGAAGAATTAAATTTTTTTAAACTTATGGCCAAATTTCCTAAGTGCTCTGATGCTTTGGAAAAGAGCTGATCGTCAACCTGCAATGCACTGTTTCCACCACCCAATCTTGCAAGATATGGCGGTACACATGCTAAACACACAAGACAGAATTTTAGCCAACTTCTGTGGGGGACAGATTTAATCTCTGCTCAAATCACAGCCAACAAAAGCTTTACTCTAAAATCTAACCTATATTTACCATTTCTCTTTTTCCTTGTCTGAATCTAGTATAAAATTCATGGACATGAATTTCCACATTTGCTCTTCGGCCACATGACTGCCCTCTCGAACTTTGTATCAGACTCAGCTCCTTCATTTCAGAGCAGGTACCTTTGCTTTATTAAGCTACACAACTTCCGTCAATCCTAGGAACCGCTGACCTGCTGAGACAGCCACTCACCCCATCATTCCATGGATCAATTCAAGATCTTTATCTGTTCACTCATACTTTCCTAGATCTCAGCTAAATTTATGTAAAAATTAATCTTCTGACCACTAACCCACAAGCAACTCACATATGGCTCTCTGAAAGTTGGCGGGATGATAGAATAGAATTTCATGGATAAATTTAAACTCCACTAAAAAAAGGTATCTACTTATTAATTTCCCTAAACTATAAAGCTACAATGTATATCATTTAAACAGACTGTAGCAAGCCGGGCGTTGGTGGCGCACGCCTTTAATCCCAGCACTCGGGAGGCAGAGCCAGGCGGATCTCTGTGAGTTCGAGGCCAACCTGGGCTACCAAGTGAGCTCCAGGAAAGGCGCAAAGCTACACAGAGAAACCCTGTCTGGAAAAAAAACCAAAATAAATAAATAAATAAATAAAAAATAAATAAACAGACTGTAGCATGGCACTAGAACAAAGGAAGGTATCAACAACTGTTATGCTGATTTTCTAAATTGAGTGATGGTTAACAATGCTCACATTTTTCATGGTAACAGAAGATTTTTTTTTCCCTACACACAGATTCACTTATCCATATGATCCTTTGCATGCGACGTTAGTATCCCTGACCTATAAGACGTTACATCAAGGAGACAGATGTACACAATGTTCAGTTCTTGGGGCAGAGGAAAATTCATTAATTAGAAAAAACAGTTTGCTGAAATGAATACTCAAAAGTAAAAGCACATTCTCCTCAATACTGGGAATGCAGGCCCTGACCATGTAGAAACTATCCCATGTTCCTAAGACTAGAAAGGCTGTGGCTAGAATATTTCTACAGTACTTAGTGTAGATGTACTATACTTAGGAGGGCCGGAATCTGCCTTAGTCATATTCAGCTACCTAAAAAATTTATACAAAACAACATCAAATATGGAAATCACCAGGAAATAAGCCTTTCATAGCATCTGCTACACTTCTACTTAGTTTTACAAAAACTATTTTTCAACTTTAGAAATTGTTACCAGATTATAAGGATGATACAATTAAACAAATTAATGAACTTATATCACAAATCAAATTTTAAATTGCATTTCCCTATTGTCTGAACACTTTAGTGGGAAACAATTTTTCATACCCTTGACAAATGATACAAATGTACTATACACAACTGTGAGAGCATGTAACATTTGACTGAAGAAAAATACCAAACATAAAAGTGGGTATTTTTCCTTCCAAAGTTGGGCTATGGAAGAAAAGGAACTGACTCCTTTTATCTGAATAAAAATAACATTTAGGAAATTGAGAAGTTTTCTATCAGTTCTCCAAGAAACACAAAGACAAAAGAATTATCTAGTACTAATTTTTTGCAGCAAAATTACATCATACAACCTGAATAGAAATCAATGCCTGTTTATGCAGATTGGAGGGGGGGGGGGGCAAAACAAAAATACCTACACTTTTATAAATGACAATATTCAAAAAAGAAAACAACAGAACCAAGCATGCATAGCTCTGAGAACACAGTGAGAAAACAGAATCCACATTAGAACAACTGTCTTGAAAAGCATAAAGCTCAGAACTGTTAGTGCTTTCTTGTCAACTAGGAATTAACCCATAAGAGGCTGACAAGTTTTTCTTTCTTTCTTTCACAATTCTATTAAGCTCAGAGACGATTTTCTGTTTTAAGATGTGGAACACTTAAAACCATGAAGTCCAGGCTGAGAGTGTAGCTCAGGGCTGTAATGTTACCATGTAATGGTGAGCATGTAGACACCACCTAGCAGTGCAAAGTAGACAAATCAATAAATACTTAAGGCCTATGGTGTGGTCTAAAAAGTCAACAAATAATATATTTATTATTAACAATGAAAATACAGAGAGATCTCTAAGACGATGGAAAGGTAGCTGAACACCAATATTGTATTTAAAGTGTTTGTAAATTAAACCTCATCATCAAAACGGTCAGTAAGTCTCACTGACATTTGTTCATTTAATTCCAGTGAATTCTGTTTGACCTAAATTTCACTGAATCCTTTATCGGTAACATATTAGGGGCTGGGTGGCACCTCTACAATGGGTAGGGAACCAAGAGTTCTTACCAGAATCCTACGATTGGATACTTCTGATAACACTGCTTCCCAAAATGCTCATTTCAAGTCAACAACTTATAATTCAATAACATTCTAAGAGGAAATTCTAAGAGCAGAGGCCTATCTGGCACAGAATATGCCAGCAAAAATGAAATAATATATTTCAGGAATTTTAAATCAGTAATTTAGATCTTACATAATGTTGAAAGTATTTTTTATCTATCACCTTATTATATTATAAACGATTTCACAGACTGGAGGGATGCCTCAGAAGTCAAAGCACTTGTTGCTCTTGCAAAGGACCTAAGTTTACTTCCCAGCACTCACAGGGCACCTTACAACTATCTGTAACTCCAGTTCCATGAGATCCAATGCCCTCTTCTGATCTCAGTGGGTATCAAAAACACACATGGTGCACATAGATCATGCAGGCAAAACACTTATAACCATAAAATATATAAGTTCTAAAAAAAAAAAAGATTCAGGGATGCACTCTGGCTCAGTGGGTAAAGGCCATAGCTGACAAGTCTGATTGCTTCAGTTTTATCTACAGGGCTGATTAAGCACAAGCAAAGAAGAATCTGACTCCCACAAGTTGCCCTCTGACTTCCATGTGGGTGCTATGGCATGTGCATGCACCCATACCCACACCACTGTATGAATGAATCAGTGAGTGAATAAATAAATGCAATTTTTAAATCTGGTTTTATATAATTTTGCATTTTATATGCTTTAACAGAGAACATCTTGCTTTATTAACATTATGTTTAAGTCACACTAGTTTTAAAGTGTGCATCTTAGTAGGAAAGGGATTTGTCAACAGCTCTAAGTCTCCTCCATAATCGGAGGTCCAACAGCAGGCCAGCAGGTGGCAAGCTGCTATAAAACGCAGGTGTCCTACCTATGCACTCCAGTGCTCCCAACCCTTTATCAGCAACCTTACTCTAGCTAGAACTGGAGTCATAATAAATATTTAACTACAAAGGTGTTATGCATCCATCAGTAGATAATTTCACCAAGAATATTTCTACCTAAGTTCATTGAGATTGACAGATAAGCAAAACCACAAAAGCCTTCACATGACAGGAAGGATAGAAACATGAGAGTTAGGAATGTTACTAATGTGTATAGAGTTTCTTTCTTTTTGCTTCTGCTTTTAGAGACAGCGTCTCATTACATAACCCAGATTGGCACTGAATAAATAAAATAAATAAATAAAATAAAGCTGGAGTGGACCCATTTTTAAAAGTTCTGAAAGCAAAACAAAACAAAACTACAAACCTAAACCAAACCCCCTATACCTGATAATCCAGAATGCTGAATCCCAAGCCTTTACAGTCTTTCACCAGCTCCACAATCTTGACTTCAGGAGACCACAGGGCTAACTCCCCATCATCATCGTCTTCAGCACTGACATCTACCCTGCGGTCCACCTGAAAGAACAAAGAAGGTAAATGCTGGAGCTGCCGTCCTTTCTGTTCTGAAAGAACTCAGTTTCTTTTCAAACTGGGAAGCCTCTTTGGCGTGCTCCGTTAGCTTTTGATCTTTTTAAAGGGGGCATGCACTGGGTACTCACAATCAAGGATCAAAGCTTCATAAAACATTCAGGCATTCAGAACTGCAGATCTTTCGCACATTTTTCAAATGGTTTCATTGCAAGTGTTACCACTGACCTCTTATACTTCAATGAGTTCTGTCGTCCCATTAGAAGCATAAAAGGAAAAATAGGTAATTTAAGTAAATATGTAAACTTCATGCAGAGAAGAGGCAAACTGATGTTTTAAAAATAGGTAATTTAAGTAAAATGTAAACTTCACGCAAAGAAGAGGTAAACAGATGTTTTAAAAGCAATCCTGCTGTCATAATTTTAGTCAGACAGAAAGGTCAGCCAGGGCACAGAGAAGCCGCTCCTGGTGGCTCCCAGAAGATTTCAAGAAAGTTTTACTGGAAAAGTACAGGAAGAAGGAAGGAGAGAGGAGGCAATGGTGAGGGCAGTAGAGCTGTGGCAGCACCAGCAGCCACCACCACCAACTCCTTGAGCACTGTGTAATTCTCTGAGTGAAACAGGAATAATCAATCTGGTGTCAGAGGAAATGAGTGAGCACAAGCGCCCAGCACACAGGTTCTTTGCTAATTCCCATACTTTGACATCCCTCTCTTCTAGACTCCTGTCCTGTCAGGATCCCAGTGAAGTCAAATGAGACCGATCTACTGGATGGGACATTGGGTGCTTCAGGAGCCTTCAGTTTTATTTATAGCACTGTATTGATTTGTGCTGATTAATCTCTCCAAAAATACCTTGTCCCTCCACAGACTGAATAACAATTTAGTTTTTTGAAGCAAGGTCTTACTCTGTAGTTCAGGCTAGCTTGGAACTCACTATGTAGCCCAGGCTGGCCTTAAATTCACAGTAGTCCTGTGTCAGACTCTTGAGTACTGGGATTACAGGCATGAATCACACTTGTGGCTAAATAACAACTTCTCAAAGCAGAATTCTTAAAATCTTGGAGAATCTCAGTAAATAAAATGAAAATGTATCATTTCGACAAATAGAACGAAGTCACTGGTATAAGAAAATCCACTTAATGGTATCAACGGGAGGGCTCTATACTGAGGAAGAGTAACAAAACCACTTTCGAAATCAGTGATTCAGCTCTCAAATTATTGTTGCAGGATATGGAACACCTAAGCAAAGCTGAACAGAACCTAAACACAGGAATAATTTCTTGGTTCTTGACTGACCAAACCTGAAGCGAGGGAATGTTCTCCACTCCTTATCTACATATTTCAGTCTGATGTGAGGAATTATTTCTTGTATTATTTAAAAAATGATTATGGTATGTGTGGATGCATGTGTTATGGCATATGTGTGATATTAAAGGACAACTCAGTAGACTCAGTTCTCTCCTTTTACCTTTCATGGGTTCTGGAATTGAACCTGATGAGTCATTTCACCCACCTGTGAAGGGATATTTTGAAAAGAAAAATACTTCCACCTCCCAACAGAATGTTCTAGCAGAATGCTAATATGATTGGTATAATACTGGTGCTTACTCGCTGATCAGTGAGAAATAGAACTGTTGCTATGCCACCTAACCAGACACTCTAACAATGTAAGACGGCACTGGAGAGCTGTGTTGGCAGTTAACAACACTTGCTGCTCTTCCAGAGGATCCAAGTTCTGTTCCCAGCACCTATACTGGGCAGCTCACATCTGCCTGTAACTCTAGCACCAGTGGATATAACACCCTCTTTTGACCTTGAAGGGCACACACTTGGCATATGATCACAAAGACACACATATGTATACATAAAAATAATTTTTAATAAAAAGAATGATAGTTTCAGGATAAATGAAAAACAGAGAACAATTGGAAAGGTGCCAAAATTTCAAGAGAAATA